>JANHZU010006503.1:29404-41979 GCA_032468055.1 Acrochordus granulatus | reverse complement strand
GAAATTAAAAGACACTTATTCCTTGGGAGGAAAGCTATGGCAAACTCAGACAGCATATTAAGAAACAGAGACATCACCTTGATGATAAAGGTCCATATAATCATAGCTATGGTTTTCCCAGTAGTAATGTATGGCTGTGAGAGCTGGACCATAGGAAGGCTGAGCACTGAAGAATTGTTGCCTTCAAATTGTGGTGCTGGAGAAGACTCTTGAAGGTCCCTTGAATGGCAAGGAGATCAAATCAGTCAATCCTACAGCAAATCAACCTTGATTGCTCATTGGAGGGACAGATCTTGAAGCTGAAGGTCGAATACTTTGGCTACATAATGTGGACTCATTAGAAAAGACTGTGATGCTGGGAAAGATTGAAGGCAAAAGGAGAAGGGGATGGCAGAGAATGAGATGGTTTGATAGCATAGTCAGTGTGATGACCATGGGCTTGGGTAGACTCCAGGGGGCAGTGCAGGACAGAGGGAGGCATGGTGTGCTGCAGTCCATGAGGTCATGAAGAGTTGGACATGTCTGTGTGATTGAATAACAAAAATGGTATGGAATCCCAAGATATTCTTTCCAGGTAAACAAACCATTTTATTTTGCTCTGTTTGTGTGTAGTTTAAGATTAGTTCTTTTCCAATTATTTCCCTTATGACTTTATTCCTTATTTTATTCCTTCTTGTCACTCCAGCAGCTTTCCTCAAGCATCTCACTTCTGTAGTGACTAACTTTCTTTCTTTCTTTTTTTTTGTGAGTGCCCATATTTGGTACTGATAACATAGGATGGGGATGAATATGCTTTGTATGAAATGCTTCTTTGTATTGATAAGTTTGATTGATATGTTTGTCCTACAACATAAAGTACTGCCTTATGTTGTAGGAGTGGGGCTAGCTGTCACAATACTTGGTTTGCCTAACTGCATTGTATGTTAATCTCTTTGTCCATTTTTCCATCTTCAGTGAATGTTGTTCCTAGGTATTTGAACTCTGGTACTGGTTTACACTTGTTTCATCTGTTATTATATTTAAGATATGTTTTTTTTTTATTTCTGATTTCCATTACTTCTGTCTTTTCTTTACTGATTCTCATAGTATTTGTCTTACATTCTTGGTTCATATAAAAAAGATGCTGTAGTTCCTTAATTGTGCTTGCTATCAATGCCTGATCATCTGAGTAATTTGTTGATATTATTTCCATTCTTGGGCTTCGCTTCTTTGCTTATGCTGTCCATGTAGGTAATAAATAATACCATGTACGTAATAAATAAACAGGGTGATAGTACACATTCCTGTTTTACTCTGAATTTACTGAAAATAGTTCTGATGTTCCTTAATTTGTTCTAACTACACTTATGCAATCTCTATATAAGCTTTTCCATAGTCTAATAAGATGCTCATTTGTTCCATATTGGCTCATTGTTTGCCACAGCAATTTCCTTTCAAGTCTATCAAATGCTTTTCCTTGGTCTACAAATGTGACAAAGAGGATCACATGTATGGCATGACCTTGTACCACAGGACCATTATGGCAGCCATGAAGGCCTTCCTGGGTCACCCTGAAACAGCCTGGCAAAAGGGGCTCTGGTGAAGTTGTGACAGGTCCAGCAAGCCGGCAATGGATATCATATATCCATTTCGTACAATGAGATACAAATGGACTGATTATACTTTTAATTATGTTTTTTTTCTTATCAGCAAGTATATATGAGACAATACCTGTTTACCTGTCACTTCCTTTCTGTTGGCCCTGGAGTTGAAGGGGGAAAAAAGATAAGACTTTAGAGCTAGACTGCTTGGGAAAACAATTAGTTATGGGAAGAAATTGTATGAGGGGAAGAAAGTGCAAAGTTTTCTTCTGAAAAACTTAAATTTTTACCATGCTATGTTATGCATTAGAATGCAAAGGACAAACTATTTTGTACAGGAAAGCACAGAAAAAAAATAGAATATAACAACTAAGCTTCCTTGCCTTTACAAATGTCTTCTGTATCACTAGGCCATCAGAAAGGCTAAATGAAGAAATAAAATGATGCTACTTAATTGTGGTGCTGGGGATACTTGTTTAAATATGTTAAACTAATAGAAAAATGGGTCATTCAATACAAGATTAAATAAAATCAAATTACACTAGTAGTACTAATGAAGGTAACACTTAAATATTTTGAACATATATGTGAACACAGGGATCATTGGAAAAGACCTTGTTGCTTGGAAAAATCAAAATAGAAATCAATCAAGAAGACAAGATGGTAAAATACTATTATTGATAAGGCACACATGAGTTTCCAAAAAAACAGGAAGTAATTATTGATGACTAAATGATGTCCATTAGTTAATGAAGAGTTGAACAATTATATCAATAGACAAACTGTTTTTTTTATTAACAAGGATGAAATAAATCAGAACAGTGAATCGAATGGAGGACACTCGTTCTCCCATTGCAGTTGCCATGGCTACCTAAACCTGTTCACATCTGATGCAAATTAAAGTTTCCAGCAGGGTGGAAGTTATAAAATTATCACTGAAGGATTAGTTAATTTTTCCACTTTCAGCTCAGCAATCCTAACGCAGTTCTCTAATTCAATTGATAGCTGCCATTTCCGAAGGTTATTCATGGACCAGCCAAACCAATTTGTGGATGGATCTTCAGTTCTGGAAATAGACTGATCCACTTTGTGTTGGTCCAGTGGTACCCATTTGCCCTTTTTTCAAGGTAGTCCACTTGTCTGACATTCTTTAGATAAATTTCAGATAGACAAGTTAAACCCAGCCTGATGTTATCTTGAGACAGAGAACTCTCAGATTCTTGTTTGATCATGAAGTTCACTGGGTCACAATCCAATACATCTTGCATGGAAGATTTTGTGTGAGTAAAAGGAGATAATTTTACCTTTTCTGAACTCAGCTATCAAATAAATGAATATAGAGTAGTATCTCATATTCCTAGTCCCATCATTTCATGAGGACAGAAATTATTAATGCTTCAGGCAGAAAGAAAAAAAAAGTTCAAATAAAACATTCCATTGCTAATATATGGTATGAAGTTTCCTGACCTGATGAGCTTACAATATATGTAAGAGCCTTTACTTTCTTTCTTTTTTTTCCTTCCTCATTCTTGTGTGAGCATTTCAATCTTCTGAGTTCCAGAACTGAAATGTGGATACAGCTTCTCTACATTTTGCATGATTCAGACAAGTAATTCTTGTCACTTAGGTACAACTGTCCCATAACTTTTGACATTTTTTTACAGTAGTACAGAGGCAAAAGGAAGCTTGTTTAAGTATATGAACTTGTTCTTCAGTATATGAACTAATGCATTCTCTGTTAATGATAGACAGACAAATGCACAGAAGACTTCTAAAGAAAAATCTCACTTTCACCTAATACCCTTCTACCTGCTAATCCTATTCATTAACTCCAGTCATTTTAATGACTATGTAAACAAGAGAGGATTGGAATCTTTGTGGCTCATACAATATCATGGATTTTTGCTGAAGATCACCCCATGGTGATAGAATTGTGGCTTAATACATCTGGTATTTTAACCATCCATTTCAGGTTCCTACTAGTAAGTGCTAACACTTAAGAGAATAAATTAACAACTGCCTTTTCAAAATGCTTCTTCTCTTCAAGCTTCATTTACTTTGACTTCTTCACTGAAGAAGAAACAATCCACAATTAAAAAGAATCCTACCATAGGGGTGGGCGGGTGAATTCTTATTAGGGATTCATAGAACAAATGGCATGTATTTGGAGTAAGAAGGTAATGGTCCATTTTTTTTTATTTACACTAAACTGGATACAGTAATGAAACCTCCCTTTCTCTCTCAGATTCAATATAAGAATGACACTATTGCCAAATATTGCATGCTTTGTCTATAAACCAGTCAAATATGATAGAGGACAAATACCTATCAAGTAGGAAGAATGAAAAATGTTTGGTGAAATTCAAAGTAGAGTATTTTAATTCATCATTCTAAATTTCTGTATATGCATCCATTATTTAAATTTTTGAAAGGTGAATATATTTCATACTTATAGGAAAAATGTGAAGATCCATTCAATGTCTCCAACGTATAATTAATTTTGATGCTTAAATGAAAGGGCCTAGTCCATTGTTTTCCATACTCAGGTCTCAGATAGTATAATAATAATTATATTGTAATAATGCTGGCCTCACCAGTTTTAACTTGGAAGACTGACTATTTCTCAATATTTTTATCCTCTGAGATCAGATGCCAAGTCAGAACATTCAGGCATGGCCAGTCATTTGCTTCTACTGACTGACAAAAATTTAGGTAAGTATTTCTACTGAATGATAGTCCACAAGGATCAATGTGGGAATCATAAAGATCAGCATTGTGCATTCATTCTCATACCCAAGCTCAGCTCCTAGTTTTGGGCATTGCATAAGAGTGGCAAAATAGAACTTGCAAGTATGTAATGACATATTTTTTTTCAAAAAAAAGTTACAAGTCATTCCACTTTCCAGAGATGGCTACACCATAGAAAGAGCAACTATCTAATTCCCATAGGAATTGCTGTACAATAGCACACTGCCTACAGCATAGTGTCTTTTTGGATTCAAAATTGTTCTTTCAGGTCAAATTGGAACATTTCATTTTTAAGTGATACCTGCTGACTGGAAGAAAAGATACAGAAATTATGGCTGGAGGATGAGAAAGCTTAGTAATTGACTTGACCGGTTTAGCTTGTTTAGCTTGAAGCACTTTTTCATCACTTGCTACCTATGACAAGTAACTTCTGTTATAGACAAAAACAATCTATCTGCAAAAGTACCCTTGTCAAATTCTTCAAGTTCATTTTTACATTTAAACACTTTTGCCATTCCCTCCAAGTTCCTTCATCCATAACTAGAACTGTACAACTTTGCATCTCTGCATTTGTCTTGAGTATCAAGAACATAAATCTGCCACTACCAATCTGTCTTCATAAGATAACAGAAAAAACACTGTCTGAATGACCTTGCTTAATAAACTAGGATTGACAATCAAGAAAATATTTTCTGTAATTTTGGCCACTGGTAAACACACACTCTCTCTCTTAGTAATTTTATTAAAAATTATAACTATAATTAGTATGATGTCATAGAAACTAGAATGTATAAAGGAACTTCAAATGTATGTTGGAAATATGAACAACATAAAGGGGCATTTTATCATACTTGAGACATGTAAAAATGCTTAAAAATTGGATCTAAATGCACACTTTGATACAAAAGATTTTAAAGATCAGTATTCAATTGAAGCTATAACTTTTCCTTTTAGGATTAATGGATAAACAGTTAGAAAAAAGCCATGGAAAATTATTTAAATACATGATCGCAGCACTGAGATTACTGTATGCACAGATAGAGAAATATTCAATGATACCTACTGTATAGAAATGATTGATGAAGTTGACAGATTTTGCTGAAATGGATAAATTAACTTCTTTAATTAATTTAATTAAAGAAGAAACATTTATCATTGACTGGAAGCCTGTTATGCACTTTTTGCATAAAAATAATAAAACTTGACTTATGATTTTGATGATTAAACAGAATAGATGATATGCAGGTGACTTTATTGGTTTGTTATTTCTATATCTCTTTTAATTATTAAGACATCAGTTGATTTCATTTATATGTCCAGTGCACCACCTTTTTCCAAATCATTCTTGTAATGACATTGTTAAATCCACTTCAAGTTCCAATCTTGTCTAATAAAACTTGTTTCTCTTCCATATTAGCTTTTAAACACAGTCTATCTATAGAGGCATACATTCTTAAAAATAACTTCTGCATCCATTGTTAAAAATATCCTTCAAAATATTGAATATTAAAATATTTTGCTCCATTCTGTTGGCAATAAGTCAAATATAGGTGTTTTCCCCCTTTGATTGTAATCTTTAGTTTCTTCAAGCATCCAAACCTATCCTATAATCTTTTTTAAAGAATTCCAAAATAAAAGTATTTTCCCGCTACAAGGATTATTATAATTATTTTCAAAATCTTTTTTTTTGGATTCTTAGCCTGTCATTTTCTAAAATCAAATTTTTAATCACCCTTTTGTTAGAAAACTTATATTTAAACTTGTATCTAAAACTGCTTTTGCTAAGGATTATAGGAAACTCACCTAGTGCTGGAAAATCCATTGATCCAAATATTTAGCTCATAGCTAAAAAACAGCCCCCAGCAATTTCTGAATATGGGAAGTATGCAAACCCTGTGTCCTTTTAGACAGTGATCACAGCTTCAGCAAAAAGATGGCTATTTCCTCCTCTCCCAGAGATCTAAATGCACTAGAAATTGCTGTCACGTCTCCTTGAGAAGAGCAACTGTATAAAGTATAATCTCAAGTCTTCTCCTTTTCTATACAGAATTATGAAGAGCTGGTCTACTTGCCATATTTTCATTCTGTAGTGGTTGTCAGCTCTCTTTTAGTGGAACTCTCTTTAATTAACTATTTCTTTCTTGGAAGTCTGACATTGCTAAACCCTATCTCAGGTTACTGCCCCTAAGAACAAACACAAATTTTGCAATTCTGCAAAGCTGGGAAAAAAACACAAACAAATCCTGGCCAAAAGTTTCTTAGTTGGTATACCATGTTTTAAGAGTGACACTATATTTTTAGTGATATGCCAATCAAATATTTGATCGAAATTTAAGATTCAAAAACAGGAACATTTATTTCAAACAGATTTTGATTTCATTAAAAAATCAATCCTTTGACTATTTCAGCCAAGACATTTTCTCTGTGTCATCTTCTTTAAGAAAACTGTACTATATCTCTAAGTCTCTTGACAGAACACCATAGCTCCCCACCCCATTACAGTAGGAAACCAGAGCTATCTCTTGGTCAATGAGAGAGACAGAGAGAGAGAGAGATTTGAAAGCATATTTGATGGTCTCTCGTTTATTACTTGAGTTAAATGTTTAACCAGAATTTTTTGGAAAAGTTCTGTTGGATATACAAGTCATGGAGACTTATTAGATTTCATTTTTTAATTGTCTTTTTAGTTTTATATACTAGTATGGATTGGTTTTCTGCAATAAATGCATGTGAAGATATGGCTCCTGGGTTCCTGTTCAATGATAGAAGAGTCGCACACTGGGATAGAACTGCTAGTTTTATTCTCTTTGACTAATATCCCCCTTTGCTGAAATGGGGTGTGTATGAGAGTTCTCTTGATGGAGCTGAGATTGAATGAGGAAAATCTACTGTCATCATGAGCTACTCATTTCCCTCTTGAAAATTTGAAGAAAAAAAGGAAGGGGAGCTAATGTAGCAGTGCAGTTTGTGCTGGTCACACACTCTTTAACTCTTACCAAAAAGGAGAGGGGAAAGCATATTCACTGCATGGCTGAGAGTCTCCTCTTCCAGAGTAGAAAAGGAGGAGAGATGAATATCTTTAAATCACTTGATCTATGAGCACCATTGGCATTAGCTGCTCATGTATCCACTAAAGGGGGAGATGGCAAAGTGCATATTCCTCAGAATGTAGGCTGCACGATGTAAGTATTAACTGTTAGTTGTCTGTCATTCTCACAATATGCTTCAGCGCAGAGACAAAGAGGAGAGATGAATGCTATGGAGTGTGGATTGTCCAGTTTATGCCCCATTGCTGACTGCATCCTATCCAATCTTGCACCCTAATCTGTGCCAGTTGAGGGGTGGGTGGCTTTTTAAGGTATCTATCAGAATGACTTGGTTTAAAAGTATTCTGCTCCAATTTTTGCTGGGATGTATTCCAGCAGAGCAATTAATATGCAGGATGCAATTCCACACATCTATTCAGGGCCAATTCACCAGTTTCTTATGATTTGATTAATTTCCTAGACATTCTGCTATTTGAATGTCCCAGAATAGTAGCTGTGGTCAAATCAAATTTATGACCTTGTTCATGGGTGTGCAAGGGAACTTGGAAATTTAAATCCCTGCAGTGAATGGAAGCAGCACTTCTTGCAGTCTGACCTCCAAGGAGCCTCCTGTTTGTCCCATATAATAAAATTCATAGTCTCTACAACTGAAACTAGTTTGTTTCCTGGGGCTTAAATACTTTAAAAAAAAAAAATTACACAGCAACGTATGGTATGGTCCAGATTATGTGCCATCCCCACTCCATATGGTCATAATAAATGACTTACATTCTCAGACATACCTGACAAGTATGGAATAGATTGCCAGTACTTCATAGTAATGTTTTATTGTGCCCTCTTATTATTCTGTATGAATGCAGAATGGATAACCATTTGCTTGGAACTGACTGTTTAAGTTCTTCTTTACAAGAGTCATGGTACTACAATGTCTGTTCACCCATTTATATAGTGTTTTTACACAGATCTTTTTGTGCATTAAAGGGTGGTTGCTTTTATAATGTAATATACATAAAGTGTTAATAGATTTGCCAAATATAGTGGTTTCCAGGGTGCCTTCATTCTGTTTATAGACCATGACATCTAAAAAGCCAATTTTCCCTCCACTTCTTTTTCTACTGTGAAATGGATGTTGGAGAATTTGCTGTGTAATAAATAATGGAATTTGTCATGGACTGTGGAGCAGGTAATGGCAAATGTGTCATCTGTGCCAGAATTTTGGTTGGTATTAATAGCACACCCTGGCTTCCAAATATTGTAGAACTAATTCTACTATCATTCCAGATATGGGGGGACCCAATGGGGGTGCCCCTTACCTGTTCGTAAGGCATTCCTGAAAACATAAAGTTTTTCTGGGAATACTCATACAGACTTGTAATTTCATGATTGCCGAGACCATTCTTGGTGTCATCATAATTTTTTTTCTAATTTTAGGGTTTGTGTCTCCATTGCCAGGCCTAATGGGATTGAGGTACACAATCCCATTAGGCTTTGACATTTATGTCAAAGGAGACCATAATGTCCCTTGATGCAATATGTATCCCTTTCAAATCCATTAGGAACTGGAGTGCTGAGGTTATGATGGTATTGGATCCCTTAGTTAGAAAGGTTAACTTTTTGGCCAGGAACTTTGCTAGATTAGCTATCTCTAGCTATCTCTGAGTGCAATAATAGGTCATAATGGGGTGCCCACTTTATGTACCTTGGGGAGACTATAGAAACTGGCTGGGGGAACATTGGTTGGGCCACTCTGCATCATTGGTTGACCGTTCTGCATCAGTGATATAGGTGCTTCTTTTAGTTCTTTAGGTACACCTCTAATCTCCTATGGAAGACTTTCATAGTCCTTAGAGATGTTACCTTGTATGATGTTAAATCCTGGAGCAGGATTAAAACTTTATTGTTGTAGTCCACTTTTGTTAGCACAACCGTAGATTTTCCTTTACCTACTGGAATAATGACTCATTATTATGATGTTTTTAAATTGCATATAATGTGTTGCTGAATGCTGATGATTGATGTCATTGGCCTATGCACCTTTAGTGCTGCTGCAATTTTTTTGTGTAATAAGGTCTTTGTTGTTGTTTCTTATCTCAATATTTATTAGTGCATGTTGACATGCTGCAACAAAATCTCTGGGGAAGGCATCTTCTATGTTGTGACCTGCTCCATACATCAGCAATTCTAGTTCTTGAGTACTAAACTGTAATTGTATACTAGCATGGATCCACTGGGGTTGAAATCCTTACAACTTTATGTGCCAAGAGGGTATTTAGTTTGTTGTTTCCATATGACTTTCCTTTTTATAACTGTTTCCAGTTTCTGTGTTGCTGCTATGGCATAGATGTGAAGGCATTGTCCTTTAAATTTTTTGTATGTCATCTGATACTTCTCTAGGTGATGATGACAGTTGTCAATCAGCACTCTCATCATGCTTCTTGAAAAGCACTGTGTCATGCAGCATCCCTTCTCTGTGTTAACAGAAAATGGTATTTTAGAGATCATGGGAAGATACCATCTCATAAGCAGCCATCTACAAAATGGAGTGGTTCATAACTCATAGATTCCCATATTGCAAAAGATTCCAAATTTTGCATGAGTCAAAACACTGGTGCCCAAAGCTGTTTGCAATACAAGCAAAGATATAGCTCCTGGGTTCCTGTTCCATGATAGAAGAGTCGCACATTGAGATAGAAATGCTAGTTTTGTTCCCTTTAGGTTTGGAACAAAAGGAACAAAGTAAAAGCCACACCATACAGGAATACAAAAAATAGACCATATAGTACTTACCATTTTCATTTATATATACTGCCACGCCTGCCATTTTTTTACATACTTCCTTTTTTTAACCTTCCTTAACCCCTATGCACTCATACTGATCTCTCCTCCTTTTCTACTCTCCTCCTTTTCTACCCTCTCCTCTTTGGTAAGGATAAAGGAGTATGTGACCAGTGCAAACTGTGTTTGCAGTTTTATGAACAGATTCTCTCCCCCATTTTTTTCCTCCAGGAAAGAAATGAGTAGTTCATACCAACACTAGGTTTTCTTCACTCAATCTCAGCTCCACCCACCCTCATTTCAGCAAAGGGGACTATTAGCCCCTTCTATACAAAGAGGGGAAGAATGGATAAATAATAAAGGCTGGCTGCCTACACGTGCCATTCCACCACCTCCACACTGATGTCAAGCCAGATAAGTTTGGGAGGATTGCAAGTGTTAATTGACCCAAGTACTACTTGATAGTAAAGATCTAAAAATTCATAGGGGTTAAGGAAGTTTTTAAAAAAAGGAAGTATGCAAAAAAAAAATAAAATAAAAAACACCAGCAGGCATAGCAGTATGTACTGTACAAACAGAAATGGAAAATACTATGTGATCTATTTTTTGTATTCCTGTATAGTGTTTTTACTTAAGTCCATCTGAAGATGAACCCCTGTTGGAGTTCAAAAGTCAAAGGGAATAAAACTAGCAGTTCTATCCCAGTATGCAACTCTTCTATTATTAAGGATTATTTACATTGATCCATTAATGTTATTAGTAATATTTCATTTAAATAGGCTTCATTTTTCTCCAGATAAAATTTCTGCTTACTATATAATTTGGAAAAATAATTAACCAGTTGCTGGTTAATTTCTTTCAATGTAGAAACATATTTCTTTCAATGTAGAAACATATTTATGTCTGTCTCAAAAGAAGAAATAAATTCATTTTCAAACCAACACCAAGGGTAGTAAGAATCTATTTTGCATTATAGTAAATTTTGCATTATAGTAAATTTAGGATAATAATCAGAAGTAATAATTAGTAAGCCCCACTTTAAAAACATTACTTTGTGGATCAATGTTCACAAACATGCCTGGTGAGGCAAAAATATTTAGCAAAATTCCAAAGAAAGTGTTACTGTTATAATGTAATGATTGCAATTTTCACTCAATAACTGATTTTTTATGATGATCACCTATTATATTAATCATGCCAGTAAGCATGTGCAATACATTTAAAAGGGAAAGAAGGTTATGTATTGTAAATTAAATAGATATTAATCTCCATGTTGATTTACTGTGGACTTGCATGTCTATTCACAATCAAAAGCTTTGTTGCTATGCTGTGTTTTCCCTTAGAAAGAATAATTATTTTGAAAACAATTATTACATTATTACAGGGTTACAAAAGAAAAAAAATTGCAGGAAAATAGCACAGAAAAAAGTGCTATCATCCTCTAGCTGTTCTGCTGGTAAAGCAGATAATATGCCAATTGCATAGCCTTAAATCATATAACAGAGCCTGATTTCAGAATAAACTGAAAATATGATTTTCATATAACAGAGCCTGATTTCAGAATAAACTGAAAGAAATCAAACATAAAATCAAAAATTCCAGAAGGATTAAGATAATTTTTATATCCATATCACTGTAGTTCAATTCTACATGAGCATTTTGATTTTGGAAATATTAAACTTTCTGGTCCCCAGAATGGGTTTATAGAAAAATAGGTCATTTGGTTAAAAGGAAAAAAAAAAAGATTAAGAAGGAATGAAAGGTATCAGAAAAAAGGATATACCTACAGTTGTTTTTCTGAATATGCATTTTTTTCACAAGACTAAATAACACAAAGAAATTGGCTTATTTAAAATATATTCCACAATTGCAAGATGATTTATAAATTTTTCAAAACAAATATTTTCAGGGTAAACAAATAAGAATAAGATGAGAAGAATCAAGAAATCAAATTCTAAAGTTTGTAGAATTTCATGTATATTTCATGTATTTTCATGTATATAAATATTAGGGGATAGAAGTGTGACTCTTCTTCCTTGAGTGACAAAAAGAATTTAGTTTGATGAATAAATTCATACTATAAGAATATTATCAAAAACATTAACCCATGGAACTGAAAGCATACCCTGCTAGCAATGATAAATAAATTAGAAAAGAATTTCCTGGAGGATTGACTGGTTTGATTTTCTTGCAGTCCAAGAGACGCTCAGGAATCTTTTCACAATTCAAAGGCATCAATTCTTCAATGCTCAGCCTTCCTTATGGTCCAACTCTCAAAGCCACACAGTACATTACTATGGTACATTACTATGTAATGGTACATTACTAGCCATACAGTACATTACTATGGCTCAGAGTCTCGGCTGCCCTTTCCAGTGCTAAACCACCTCCTTCTAATCTTACCTCAGAAGAAAGGAAGGCTTTA
>JANHZU010006503.1:13399-25565 GCA_032468055.1 Acrochordus granulatus | reverse complement strand
ATACAAGAAAGATCTAAATGTTCCTAAAAACCATGATGGCATGCTTGTTGGCATCCTGGAGTGTGATCAAGTGGTCCTTGGGAAATATTATTAACAACAATGCTAGTGGAAGTGGCAGTAGTCCAGATGAACTATTTAAAATCCTAAAAGATGATGTTGTTAAGGTGCTGTACTCAATAAGCCAGCAAATTTGAAAAACTCAACAGTGGTCACAAGATTAGAAAAGGTCAGTTTCCATTCCAATCTCAAAGAAGGACCATCCCAAAGAATGTTCAATTCACCATAGCAAGGGTTATTTTCAAAATACTACCAAGGTAAGCTTCAGGAACATGTAAACCAAGAACTACCAGAAGTACAAACTGGATTTTGAAGTGGCAGAGGAACTAGAGATCAAATTTCCAACATCATGGAAAAAGCCTGGGAATTCCAGAAAAACATCTACTTCTGCTTCATTGACTACACTAAAGCCTTTGATTGTGTAGATCACAACAAACTGTGGAAAATTCTAAAAAAGATGGGAGTACCAGACCACCTTACCTGTCTCCTGAGAAATCTGCATGCAAGTCAAAAAGCAACAGTTCTTTCCACAGTGGAACAATGGATTGGTTCAAAATTTTGGAAAGAGTATGACAAGGCTGTATATCGTCACTCTGCTTATTTAACCTATATGCAGAGAATATCAAGTGAAACGCTGGATTGGCTGAATCACCAGCCAGAATTAAGATTGCCAGGAGAAACAATCTCAGATAAGCAGATGATACCACTCTAATGGCAGAAAGTGCGTCTTGATGAGGGAAGAGAGTGCAAAAGCTGGCTTGAGACTCAACATTAAAAAAAATCATGGTATTTAGTCACATACTTTCTGGCAAATTGAAGAGGAAGACATGTAAGCATGTCTTTTATCTTCTTAGGCTCCAAGATCACTGTAGATGGTGACTGCAGACATTATATTAAAAGATGCTTGCTCCTTGGGAGGAAAGCTATGGCAAACTTAGCATATTAAAAAGCAGAGAAATCACCTTGTGAACAAAGGTCCATATCATCAAATCTATGTTTTCCTAGTAGTAATGTATGGCTGTGAGAGCTGGACTATAAGGAAGGCTGAGTGCTGAAGAACTGATGCCTTAGAATTGTGATGCTGGAGAAGACTCTTGAGAGTCCCTTGGACTATAATGAGATCAAACCAGTCAAATCAGAACAATCAACCCTGATTGTTCATTGGAAGGACAGATATTGAAGCTGAAGCTCAAGTACTTTGGCCACCAAATGTGAAGAGAGGACTCATTGGAAAAGACTGTTATGCTAGAAAAGATTGAAGGAAAAAGGAGACAGGGACGTTAGAGGATGAGATAGTTAGATCGTGTGTTTGTGTGGACTCCAGGCACAATGCAGGACAGGGAGGCCTGGCATGCTGTGGTCCATATGGTCATGAAGAGTCAGACATGACTGCAAATGCTCACTTGCAAAAGCATCAATAATCTTTAGACATTGACAGCAAGAGCCATTTAGTGCCTACCTATCTTACTTGAAGACTTCCAAAGAATTTATTGTAAGAACTAGATTGCAAAAGTATTTAATCTGATCTAGCAGGCTTGTTATCCATATGGTTAATATTTCCCATTGAACCCCAGTTTGAAGCACATGATAATAAGAACAAGGACAAGATCAGTAAATGAAAAAGACGTGAAACCCACATTCATTAAAAAACAGAAAGATAAAGCAGAATAATCTAACATTTGCAAGGAGAAGGTCTTTAAAAAAATATCTACAAGCATGTAACAATGAACATTTTAGAAATTCAATAGGTGGTGCCTTCCAGAATGCAAATAAGTCCAATACATGAGTAGCTGTAGGATCATACTCTGTGAATCTTAACATTTCAAAAATACCTCTTCTTATTATTTAAGTGACTGATCACACAGATAATGTCAAAGGCTTCTAGTGAAAGTGACATTATATCAAAATAAAATAAGGGAACAATGGTAGCCCAGTGCTTCAGCAGAAGCCTAATATATTTATGGTCGTGCTCCAACTATGACCCTAGTTTCTGTATTGTACCTCTGGTGTAGCTTCTGGACGAAGTATAGAGACCCATCCAAAGCACATATACATCCAACATGCTGTTCTGATTATTCTATTTTACGGACATAGTTATCATTATGATTATCTTTTCACTAATATAAATTTATAACTATTTCAGGTATGTGTATAAATGTGTGTGTTTGTATATTCATGTGTATGCACACTTTCAAGTCAGTGTTAATTTCTAGTGACTACCTGGACAAATTCTTCCAGTTTTTTGGCAAGATATCAGAAGTGGTTTGCAATTGCTTCCTTCCTAGGGCTGCAAGAGACTGACCAGCCCAACCAATTTTGTGCCCAGTTTCTAGTTCGCTGCCTTAATCAGTACACCAAAGTGGCTCTTTTCTCAAATTTACATTAAGATCAAATGGGAACAGCAGAACCAGTGCATTGATACGATTTTGCCATTCAGTTCTGGTTTGCACATTTCTGGTTCATTTCACCTTTTATGTCATAGATTTCCAAGTTTCCTACCTCTATTTAACTTATACTGTTCTTCATTTATATCATTCATGCACCCTCCACTCCCTTAAAATAATGGCTTAGTTGTTTAGCAAATATTTTGTTGGGTTATGAGTTTTTCATGGACTTTACTAACTTCTTTTCTGCAGGTTTCTTCTTCAAATCTTCATCGAGCTGTTATGTAAGAACCTTTGCCACAATGATAACCCAGTTTATTTTGCTACTCACTGTTCGTACTCTCTGTTCATACAAGCTTATTCTTATTTGGCATTATTCCTGACTGTAGCTGCTGACTATCTCCAGTGGCAGCTGTCACTGAGATAACAATTTTAAATATGCATTTAAATATTAAAGCTGCTTTTATTTTAATAAAGAAATCAAGTAAAAAAAAGTTTTATTTCAGAATTTCACAAATCTTTCAAAGCATCATTTATCCTTCTATAATCAGAATTTTTCATGTTTAGCTGTATATCATGCAATGTACTCTCCTTCCTTTGTTTTTACTTTTGAAATCTGAAAGCCTCTACAAAAAACAAGGATTTGGGCACCAAACGGTCCTCTACTATTTTTGTGAGAATTTTTATAGGCATTTAAACTTCACAATAAGCTCTATTCTTTGCCTCTCATAACATTTAATAACTTTTTTTTTTCACTAACTACCCCAAGTGTCTTAAAAAACTGCTCGGCTCTCTGTATACTGTAATGTCCAATCATTTCTGTCGTTCAAACATAGTATCTTCTGGTCCGCTTTTTCTTCCCTTTCTGTTTACTCACTGCAGCCTGTTCAATTATCCTTTCACTGTTTGTTTTCTTTCACTTTTCAACAACACTTTCTTTACGTTCCATGATCATGCAAGGCTTATGCAGCTTTTTAAAATCCTATTGCTGCTGTTGTATCTTTTCTACTGACCAAACAAAAGACACTTCAATCAGGAAGTGTTTCTCTTTTTTTTTCTGTAAGCTTTATTGAAACTTCCAGAAGAACTAACTCCACGGAGTTTGGAAGAAACACAATACAGAGAGGCAACTCAGAATAATCAAGCAGCAATACTAGATTATAAGCATGTTAAAGCAACCAGTAAAAACGATGATAATACACCAGATTGACAAAAACTCCAGACATTATGGTCAGAAAAGTTATACTTTTCTTGACTACAGCAACTCCTATCCTGAACCTCAATACCAATGTTGCACTGAGTTGGGTCAAATGAATACCACTCAAATAGTATCGCAACAAAAGTTTAAAAAACAGGCATCTGGATTGGATTTTTTAAGTAGAAGACGTTTCACCTTTAATCCAAAAGGCTTTCTCAATTATTAATGATTAACTTACAGCAGAATGTGAACTTGTCTTGAACTGATCTGGCTTTCATAACACTATAATTGGATCAGATATGCAGATACTTTTATTAGCAAAATATAGTTAGACATTCACAGAATTTGTCTTCGGTACAGTAGCTCTCAATATACTTGCAATATCAATAAACAACAGTAAGATAATGCATAATTATTTTAGTTATTCTGTAAATGTTCAGTCAATAGAAGCAAGTGTTATAAAGTTTAAAATTAGTAGGTACATATGCACATTAGCAGAACTTCAGACTAATCAGAATTCTCTACCTACTTCTCTATCTGTATTGTAGCATGATTACATAACTTTAGTCAAGTATTCATTTGAATGATGGCATGGGAGAGAAAGCTGTTTTGGTTTGCAATATCCTATAGCTCCTACCAGATTAAAACAGGTTGTGTCCAAGATGAGAGGGATTTGAAGATATCTTCTCTGCCCTTTTCTTGACCCTCCCAGCATACAGGTCTTTTATGGAGGGCAGGTTAGTTGCAAATCTTTTCTGTGATCTTGACTATACATTGGAGTCTGTACCTGTTCTGTGTGGTTGCTGCACCAACTCAAACAATGATAGATGTACAAAGGACAGACTCAATAATTCCTTTGTAGAAAGTATCAACAGCTCTTGAGGCAGGTTGAACTTCTTAAGATGACATAGAAAATACATCCTCTGATGTGCCTTCTTAATAATGATGTTGATGTTAGTTGCCCATTTCAAGTCTTGGAAGGTATAGAGCCTAGAAACTTGAAGGACTGTACTACTGATACTGTGTTGCTGAGTATGGTAAGGGACCTCTCACAGTTCTTTTTCCAATGTCTTGCTGTCTCTTCCTAGTTACTTGCCTACCTTCTCCTGCTTTTTGCTGCTCAACTCCAGGGATATCCCCTACTCTCTGAAGCTGCTCTTGCCATTCACACAAAGAAAGCAAGAAATGGGAGGAATAAATATAAAATTCACAGAAAGTGATACAAAGTGATAGAAAGTCACACTATTAAAAAAAACACATTATCTTGAAGAACTAAGCAATATCAGCCCTGGTTAATACCACCAGGAAACTCTAGATATAGGCTAGTTTAAAAAATGAAAGAAAAAAAATATTGGAAAAAGTTGCTGACAATCCATCTACATATTGCATGAAAACTACACATTCATGACCCTGACACCACTTTTTTGGGGGGGGGATAATCCATTATTCATTAGCAGTGCTAATATGTTGTTTGAATTATCCAAATTCAAAGAGTGTTCATATAGTATAAATTCCTGATATGGAAGAGCAGCAAAACAGAAATGAGGATGGATGGATGTTTCTTTATTGTTTTCTATTGGGGTGGGAGCAGGAATATCCTTCCTACACCATTCAAAAAGTTAGAATATATTTTAACCAAATCTCAATATGCTATAAATATTTCCTTGCATACACATCTCTAGAGCCCTAGATAAACTCAAGAAATAAAATGCAGCATATTATTAAAGTAGAGCACATGAGGACTGTATGAGTTATCTAAAATATATCATCTGCGAAGGCCTAAAACCACATTTAATTTTCAGTGCTGCTGAAAATAAACAAAATAAAGGATTGGTTATCACTGTAAGGATTTTAAAATTACTTATATAAACAAAAATGAATAAACTTATGCTTGGACATTATAAAGGGAGCAAAGATGGAACAACTGGCAGTTTAGAGAATGTCATAGATTTGGTTAAAGCTGGGTGTGCCAGATATTAACTGAGACCAGATTTTCATAACTGCAGAGCAAAATTTAATTACTGGGTATACAACTTTTTTCCAGAGCAGAAAGTACTTATTATAAAATTTCAACCTGCAAATAAGAATTTTTTACCTCAGTTTGAAGGTGACAAATAATTCATTAAATTTCACTATGCTTTAAAATATGAATCTTTGGGCAAGTGTTTCACTTTAAAAAATAGTGATTTTTAGTGATGTTTTAAATGTGCAAATGTGCACCAATTATTACTGGAAACAAATGAAATAAGTTATGTCTACTTGTGTATTTATAGCTGATTGCATAGGATTTAGAAATCAAAAGCAGATTTGGAGAGATCACAACACCAAGTTTCCATGTCAGAAACAAGATTAGGCATTTCAAAATTCCAAATTCCAGGGTAAATGTCAAATGAGAAAAAAAATCAAATTATTTTATGATGAGAACTTGCATATTTAAACTGTCCCTGGAAAGTGGCTGAATTTGAAAGAAAAAATGGGAATAAGAAGCTTCCTAATGAAAAGGAGTATTTGACAGTTCCCTAATAATGGTCTTTGTTCCACTTGTCTTCTCTTCTAATGTCTTTAGCAGTGAACTATGACTGTCATTGTAGGAATGAATGTTAAGAGCTTGCTTGAATGGTTACCTTCCTTATATCTTACAGTGCCTGGTAGCTTTAATTTTACCTTCTCTTGAAAATTTCTGAAGGTGTAAAACTGCAATACTGTGACTTAAGAGTTGGTATATACTGAATCTTTGATGGCTTTCCTTTCTTCTCACAATCAGTAGCCTTCTCTTCAAATACTGTCAGGAAATTATTTAGAGTACTTGTAATGGTATGTGGGAAAGAACTTGGGAAAATTGAGAGAGAATTGTATTTTCAGACTTGCAAGCTTCTGTCAATGTAATTCTAAAGTAAAGTAGAATTAGTTCATCCAGTTGTGATTCCTATCTGGTTAATTCAGAGAGGCCAACATTAATCTTTCATCAATATGAAAGTACAGTACTCCCCCTCCCCTACCCCTTTACAGCCCGAGAAACTAGATAATGTCTCATCTGCTTCTGTTGCCCTGCCCAATATCCAGTTGTGGGATATGTTGCCTCTTATCTGACCATTCCATTAGTGGTGTCTCTTTGCCAGTTTCCCAAGGTCTTTTTCATACCATTATAGACTTTGAGTATAATTATTTCCACTGAATCAACATTATCATATGGATAAAGGCAGAAATAGTAATTATGATTGTTTTTGCTTCTATGAAGGTTATTTTTCTTATTTGTTATTCCCATTCAGGCATTTGGGACAGGAGAAAAGATGTAAGCTTCTTTGGTTGCTTAATAATATCAGTTTGTTTGCTAAGTTTGAAGGAAAATTAAAAAGTTAAAGTGGGGGGGGACTTTCAGAAAATATTATTTCATCCTGAAAAGAAGAAAGGAAAAAAATCAAAATATTTTCATTTTGATTTTTTTTGTTAGATATTTGGGCATAGTGAAACCCTGATAAGCTTTCACATTTCTGTATTTTATCCCACAGTAATCAAGAGTATTTGTGGAATCTCTGTCATGCCTGCTTCTTGATGTACCTACTTCAAAGGGCTGACATCAAGTTTCTAACATTTGGGTTCCAGTTAAATGATATATTCAGTTAAATATAAACAATGTATATTTTCAACATAAGAACTATATTCATTAAAAGCCATTCAAACAACTGAGTGAATTTGGGCTTTGTGTTGTCAAATAGCACAGATATAAATTTATCTGTAAAAATATTGTTGATTTAGAAAGCAGAAAAACAAGAACATTTCACTAGAATATCAACTTAACCTCCTATTTTATGTATCTTGCATTGCCGACTCCTTTTTGGGTAAGCAATTTTAAGTAAAGTGCAACAAAGCAAGTATGTAATAATAAGAAAATAAAATTAAAGATATGGAATACCGAAAAAGGGAAATACAGCTATATCCAGTTTATACTAATATTTATTTATTTATTCATTAAATTTCTATGCCGCCGAAATCCAAAGACTCTATATCATCCACTTATCTCTTCTATTCTTTTTACTTTTGCAATGTATGACATGCAATGTATACAATGCTTCTACACAATGGAATGGATGCATTATGTACATTGCATTCCATTTATTGTGTCATACATAATAATTGCATCAAGCTCAGTTCAAACTCATACATGGGACAATCAAATACATACTTTACAATAATGTTGTTTCTAAGAATTGATACCCTTGAGAAAGAAACTAGCAAAATACAGCAAAATAAAAGCTTGGTTTCACCTAATAGTAATGCTGTGTGTTATTTAGATTATCTTTCTAGGTCACTTAGGAGTAATGCAGTCCAAAAGAAAAAAAGAATGCAATTCAGCTGTGACAAGTATGATCCTCTTACATTGTTAAAAGCCAAACAGAAAAAAAATCCTATTGTTTTCTTATCAAGAATCTGAATTATTAGTTGCTATCATATACAATCAAAATGTATTCTTCATCAAAAGTTCAAGAGATCTTCAATTTTTTTTTCAAATAAAATTTCTCTTTATTTATGAGGTAGATTACTAGCAGCACCTTTTTTTTTTCCTTGCTGCATGGCAGTGGAAGGCTTCTTGGACACTTAACATAATTTTAAAAGAATTATTTCAGGAAATTGAATGGAAAACAATATAGAGTTGAATTTAGGATTAATTGAACTCCATACATGATGTACATGAGTTAAATAATCATATTTTCCATTTTGAAAATGCATTTTATTTTTGCAATACGGAAAGGAAAATACATTTTGCACAGTTACTACATAATGAAAATCTTTTTTGTGAAATGCAACTAGATGTAATAGTGAGAAATCAAAGTATTTATGTGCCCTGCCTATTCCACTTAGAAAAAGACCAAAACTGAGTTTATCAGTGCATCTATACAAAAAGCAATCCAGACACAATAGGAGCAGCAGGTAACCTCTTCATCCTCCTTTTATTCCAGTGATTCTGGATTATACAAAAGCAGTTAATTAGATTCCCATCCCTATTTATGTCCTCATGCACTTTTTCCTCCATGGCTGTCCATTGCCACTTGGAAGGTCATCTGAGGGATGAAGATGGAGGAAATACCACTTCTTAAAAGTGACCTTAGCCAGTTGTAGCTTGGCAGTAAGACTGAAGTAATTTTATGAGAAACTTAGCAAAAGTTCAGTGGGGTGTCTGTAAGTCAAAGTGGGAAGGCTGTGTGTATGAACTGCAAGCAGAAACAATATGTCAGGGAATATATCATGAACTGCTTCTCTAGAGAACTTTATTTTTTCTGGAGTCACTGATTCACAGCCAGACCAACACACCTATTTGTGTGTTGCTCCTGAACTTTGGCTCTAGTGGAATAATACTCTCCTGCCTGTTTATCATGTCCTCTGTCTCGTATAGTGCCTAAGAAAGGCAGGAAACCAGTTTCCAAAAATTCTGGCTGTAAAGGATACTAGGTCTGTTTGGCGATAGGTACACCATGGTCCAAAAGCTGGTTAAGACTCAGTCAGGGCCATAGCTAGACTAGATCCTTTTTTGGAGTTTGACATATGAAATAGAAAAATAATTTTAATTTCAATAATTAATCTAGACAAAAACTAAGTGTCTTTTAAATTTATAACTGAATGCACTTGCAATATCATTATTAGAACTCTTAATAGAGGATTAATCTGTCAAAAGTTATAGCACTAAAATAATTGCACAGTAATTTATTGGCTTAAAATTATAATTCCATTTTCATTTCCAGCAGAAATGTTTGTTATGTAATAAATGCATTTAATTCAGAATTGTGGCATGCCCAAACTATACAATTTGAAAGCTACTGATCCAAGTTAACAGAGAATTAAAATCTTTTAAAATATAATTGAATGACCACAGTAGTTTTTAATGGAAGGTTTGTTTTTAGGCTCCTTTGTTTCATTAAAATGAAAGAAAGAAAACCTACTGATTTTCAGACAGATTGCGACAGGAGTTAATACAGGATATCTTTACTTTAGATTGTGTTTTAAAAAGTAAATCTTTCCTCCTCCCTGTTTGTTAGCATTTGCTGTGAGAACTGGAAGCATTGCAAATATGTCCTTGGTAAGAAATGTGACAAATTATAGAAAAATAGTTTTTTATGCTTGGCTTTCTCAAAGTTGGATTTAGGACCATGAAGGAAACTATAATGCTATCAATTCATGCTTAGATTCCCTAGCTTCATCACTATGGTTGTGGTGACAATAAATTATATACATCTAATTTATCTGAAATTACTGAAGGCAGAAGCACGATAACAAACTACAACAAAAATAATAAAGCAACTTCTAGAGAAAAAGTCTCCATTGTGAATGAATGAAATGGAATGAGAAAAGAGTTTTAGGGAAAGAAATTAAAGAAACTCTTTAATAAGAGTTAAAATAATTTGAGTCAGGATTAGAATCAGTAAAATTAAATAATAAACAGAACAGTTCATTTTTTAAAAAAAAAAATCCCATTCATTTGTCCTGATTCCACTGCTTTCCATTTTCAGTGGATGACCCTGAATAGTCATATGTGGAGAGCATAAAATAAATCCTCTATATAGATCTTTGACATATCAGGCATTATTTTATAAACCTCCGTTATTTTTTCAGTGTAATTTCGAAATGAAATGGCCCCCAAAACTATTTTTATTCTATTAAAATCAATAAGACATGCTGGCTTATGGAATACATTCACAGAGACTTCCTTCTCCTTCACAATCATGTGCTAAATCTTATTTCATTTTTTTAAAAAAGTCTTTGTGTGTGACTTAAGGACAAAGATCAGGCTTCCTGAAATTATATGGGCCTATAATTTCAGTATAATTGTTTCTAGTCACACAATTTTTAGATTGTTGTCTTTATAGACCAGGAATATTTTTATTGTTTCACCACTGCATGGTGAAAAAAAATGAAACTACTATCGGAACATTACCAGTAGAACCATGCAGTATGGAGTGTTTGGTTGTACCTTTAGTAACATGATTTGTGCTTGCACATTTTAAGTCTTTTACTACTCTTTCATCATTCTATGATTTCTACTTCTCTATAACATGTAGAATATTTGCAGATATTACAGCAATTCAGGCACTAAATGTAGGTGGAAAGCAGGGTCAGTAATAGAAGAACAAGTGATGAGACTTGACATAAAAGATGGTTCTTTTTACAAAAGTCCCTATAATTGATTTCTCTACAGTCTTATTCTGGACCACTTTATTATTTTATTTCTTGCTTCCATTGATTAAATTCAGCCTGATAGCATGGATGCAAATATTTATATGCATGTCTTCTGGAACAAAAAGTCATACAAGTGAAGAACAAATAGATGATAGTGGCAAATAAAACTGTATCATTCCATCAGTGGGACAATTATATTTTTTGGTACTTTATACTGAAAATCAACTGAATCTTCACATCTGGGTTGGCTATTTAAATGCCTTCTGATCATTCATTTTGTGAGGAAAGATTGGAAACAATGTGTTTTCCAGATGTGAAAGATTAATGAGGCTGTAATGCTTCATCATTCAAGAAAGTGAGAACCATAACACTGGAAAATGAATATGTCACTGTGATGCTTTTATTATTTAATAAATAAATGTAGGAAGGGAATGAATTAGAAAATAAATGAAATGCCTTTCATAATACTTATATCATTAAAACAAAAAAGAATATAAAGTTAAAATAAACAATCATATCACATCTAATTGTATTAAACAAGCCTTCCTCAGATCAAATCAAGGAATCACATGTATCCCATAATACACTGAGTACAGAATCAGTATGTTGATATAACTGGAATTTTCTCGATCAAATTAAAATCATCCCAAAGACTTTAGGCAATCTATGGCCCTCCAGACATCATAAATACCAATTCTCAGTGTCCCTACAAAGCATGGCCAATGCTGAGGGACATTGAGAACATTTTGTTCAGCTCCATAAGTGGAGGTTGCCTACCTCATTCTGAGGAAATGAAGTGTGCTGAATTCTGATTTATTATTTTTAAGTATAATTTGGTTGGGTTGGGATAGGATGGTATGAAACTTCAAGAGATAAAGTGCCAGATTTAATGCCTAAAAGCTGAGGAGTTTTGCACAAAAAAATGCAAATAAAGTGTGAAGTAATTCCCCCCTCACTGTAGTGGAACTGGAGTTGAGTCCTTTTTGTGAGTGGATGGAAGGGAAGAAAAGTGAAGCCATAGCTGAGAGCGGTGTACTGAAAGTTTTGGAATGGATTGTTCAAGATGGAACAGCCACTCCTGAATGGTTTGGCTGTTTTCCGAGTTGAATAGCAACAACTAACCAAGAGTTTCCGGCCCAAGAAAAGTCCACACGTCCTTATTAGAATTCAGGCAGGGATAGACTTTGGGCAGTTTCACTAGTGTACATAATTCATCAACTCTATGTTTCTTTCCTCTTAATATCTAAAATAAATGTTTGCTTCATCATTATTCTTTTTCTCACACTGGATTTTCTTTTCCCTTTTAACTTTCAAATTTAATCCAAGGGAAAATGAAAGAAGTAAGTCAACTTCGAAG
>JANHZU010006503.1:0-13299 GCA_032468055.1 Acrochordus granulatus | reverse complement strand
TATTGGTAGACCTGAAGGACAATACTGGGGACAGATTGTCCTGGGTAAAACTGTCATGCTGTCACTAAGAATCAATAGTGACCTGATGGCACATGATGAATTAAACAATCTTGTTTTCTATTTTGCTTTTTATCAGGTGCTGCTCGTAAAGACATGAAAGGGCTTGCTAAAAATTACTTCCTCAGAAAATGCGCCTCTTTCCATTCTATTTTTCCTTCAATAGGGTCTTCTTCTTCTCCTTTAAAGATCATTGCATTAATATATTATCCTGTTTTTCTTATAATATTAAAATACTTTTTGTACTGTTCACACTACTGTTTTATATTTTATTTCTTTAAATGGAGAGCAAGTATTTTTTTAATACTTCTTTGCCATTTCACAGTATCTGTGGCTTACAATATTTGAAATGAATAAATAAAATAGACAAGGAACCTGGTAAGATATAAGAAATGGGAAAATGGAAAAAGTTAAATTTAAGGATTTTTCCCTAAAATATATAAACTCCTAATAGGCTGAGAAATTTTGCACATCCTTTATCAGTTATTTGTTTCTCTCTATCTTTTTAAATATATTTTTTCTTGTTAGAATAATGACTTACAAAGAGAGGGAAGTCTACATTGGATAGTAATAGTTGAATAACATACAAAAAAAAAAGCAATTACTTGCCATAAATATAAACATTGTGGAATTTTTTTCTACTAATATATTCTTCCCTCTCTTATTTCCCCAACTGCTGACCACAAGTAGATATTTATACTTTAGGTATAAAGTATAAATATAAAATACTAAAAACTAAACTTTTTAGTATTCTTGTGTATTCATGTGTGTACATACCACATCTGACAAAAGGTTCTTTTTATTATGACATTTCCAATATTTATTGTTATACAATTTGTCTTGGTATTAATTGATGGAGTTATATACTATTGGTAAAACATTTTATACCAATTATTCCTAAAGTTATAACTTAGAGTATTTTTTCCATAGTTGTATTTAATCATTATTGTTTTAAAGTTTTACATTCACTTTATTATACAATTTATAATCATTCTATTTCCATGTTATATTTTTAATAACACTTTGTATATACTGAACATCTTAATAATATTTGTTTTGTATGACAGCTTTCTAAAAGTGCGTCCTTTATCTTAACATTCATGTGACTCAAAACTGTTTTATGAAACAATGTGTAAATTGCAAATAATAATAAAGTTTTGTATTTTATCAATTTCAACTCTCATTATAAAAGAGACTGAATAGTATCATTTCATTATGAATACTATGTGAGCCTTAATGTGTCATAATAAGATATTGAGCATTCACTGAAATTACTTTCAGTCAAAAGAAGAGAATAGGTTTTATGACAACATTTATTCTTTTTTAAGAAAGCATTTGAATATTAAAAGATAGCTTAGATTCTTGGGTTAATTCAAATATGCTTTCTATCCTTGTTTTAAAAAAAGTCATTCACAAGATGCAAGCTTAAGAATAAAGTTGGGCACAACTGTAGTGAACAAGATGTTCAGCTAGTCTAAAATGTGCTGATATTGCTTCTATACACAGAAATGGATGGGTTTTGCTACATAGAATTATACAAGTCATCATCAGATAATATGCCAATCTATAGACAGATATCGAAGCTGAAGCTAAGTACTTTGGCCACATAATGTGCAGAGAGGACTCATTAGAACTGTGATGCTGGGAAGGAATGTGATGCTGGGAAGGATTGAAGACTTTGATGCTGGGAAGGATTGAAGGGAAGAGGAAAAGGTGATGGCAGAGGATGAGATGGATAGCACAGTCGGTGTAATGAGCATGGGCTTGGGAAGACTCCAGGAGGCAGTGCAGGACAGGGAGGCCTGGTGTAATGCAGTCCATGGGGTCGTGAAGAGTCGGATATGACTGCGCGACTGAACAACAAAGCGGTTCCAGATACTACCAGATCTACTAATTTATCAGTGTTGTTTGACAAGTAAAGGATAAACATAATTGCATGATATGCAGGTGAAGGAACATAGTAATTATGGGACAATTTCTCCAAGAGCTAGAAGCATACAATATGCTTCTGTATACTAAAAGGGGATGTGTATCTTTTCTGGAAATAACTACTACTCCTCGTAAAATCTCATATTTCAGTTCCCCAACTAGCAGTAATAGTCTTGCTTGATTATTCCCTAATAATCTTGGAGAGAGAATGGATGTCATGGCCCAGGACTGAGATTTTGACTGTGAAGAAGCTGTCCCAGCTGAACCAGTGGAATGTCAGTCTTGTGACACACTAAGTTAGGAATCAACTGAGGCTGGTCAAATGCAGACACCAACCGAAGAGTTGGAGCAGTCAGAGGATGAGATTCAGCTCGTAAGCCCTCAGACAGAACAGAACAAAGATGCTCAATGAGACTCAAACAAGGAGTAACTATCTTAATCAAAGATAGCTGGCTATAGCCTGACTTAAGAGGCAGCCTTGACTCATGCTTCTCTGATAGAAACAGCTATCTGATCTGCTCTGGTATGTTGTTCCTGTGTAAATAAATAAACTCCTTCTGAAATTCTGACCTTTGGATTGGCTGATGAACCTGGCTTGGCTCTCTGAAATTTGAACTGGATTTTGACTTCTCTTCTGCACGTTCCTATTCAAAACAAAACTAAACAGGCGAGCTTTCTTTCCAAGGTACTCTGTTTTGATCTACATTCCTTGTCTTATTTGTCATTTATCTACTCAGCCATGAATAAATTACTGTTATAATAACCAAATACCTGTGTAAATTCAAAACCTGAAACAAGATACCAAAGACCCAAACTTGGTAGGTTTCTCCACAAGACTGAGATCCTATTTATTTGTACATGCATGCAACATTGATACATGCATAAAGGGAGGGAAATTAAAAATGCGCCTATGCCTTCCCCATACTCTAAAGATACCCCTATATGAGTAAAAAGTTTGGAGTTTTATAAGACTAGTAGAATATGACAATGTAAATCCTAGCCTTGAGTATTCTAGGTTATCTATAATTCATTATATGAGAAAGTCAAAAGAGGGGTCCTATGTCCCAAAATGGCCTCCATCTTTCCTTAATTTAGTTCTGTACTTCTTTCCCAACATAACTTCATCTTTTCCTAATGTTTACATTATTTACAAATGTTGGCACAGTATCACTCCTTCACTTGCTCACAACTGATTACCCCCTAATTATCAAGTCCCAGCAAAGAGTTTGATGGAGCATCAGGATTTACTCATACTTTCATGCTATAAAATGAAATTCCCATGTGCATATGTGAATTTCCATTATTTGGATTTTTTTAACTTTAAAAATAAAAATTGGAATACATTATATATATATGAAAACATAATCATAACATAGAAAAAACTCATATGGCTCCATCTTACCCTGACCTATGTTTATTTTATGATCAAATTATGCATTGATCCAGAAATCATAATTCCGAACACCACTGACTCTTGCTTGGTTTTATAGTGGATCTACTTGGTTTTGTATCTGAAGGTTGGAAGAAAAGAACTTCAAGGAAGGTATACATTGAAGTATGCTTAACTCTGATCATATGTTAGAGTAAACAATATCCAAATTCCTCAGTGTAAGGAACTGGTTAGTTATCCACCAATACTTTTCATCTCTGCTCCATATCCATATCTCTTACCTAGCATCCTTGCATAAGGTGGACTGCTTCAATACAATTTTAATTACATAAAGATTGTACACACTCTCTGACTTTGTCAAAACAAGACAATACTTTCCAGCTTCTTCCCATGCTGTTCTTGTTATTTTATCTTCTAGGCTTATATTGTGCTTCCTGTGTTGTATGGTTAAAAACTCCAGCATTCTCGTGATATCCATTTTCTTTCTCACTTTTTTAGTAAAATATTTTCCCCTCATATGCCAATTCTTTAAAAAAAGTAACACTCATAAAAATTAAATGAGGGTAGAAAACATGTATTCCTATAGGTGTTCTCTCTTTCATCTATCTATCTACCAGCTGTCAACACACTAATATACTAGCCCCAAGAGATCAAGGGAAAAAAAACCCAGATGGAGTTATACGTAGATGTGAGGAAGCAGATATCTGAAAACAGAAATAGTAGTAATTCAAAGTCAAGGAATAGACTTACACTTCCTCTCCTTTCCCCATACTGATGAAATTATAATTTATACAGACCCTCATTTATTAAACCATGTGTGTGTGTATATAAAGAGAGAGAGGGAGAGATATTTTTACACAGCCTTATTTTATGTTAGTACTCACCAAACTGAACTTCTGTTGATTCCTGCAGTGGAGGATCTCATATTGTCTAAATGTAACTTGGGTAAGAAGTTTACTGCAGTCTGGTATAATCCACCAATATTGATAATACATAACAATACATCAGTTAAGTAAAATCTATGATGTGGTTAACTCTAATAGTTGCCATAGAGTATTTGGAATCTGAAGGGGAAAGAAAGTCAATAGTGCATCAGAGGTACACATTGGCAAGAGGTTTTTTGCATTTTCTTAATCCACATCCTACATCTGGAACTCTAACATCTCTAAAATGAGAGCAGAAGGTCTCTTCCTTAGTTTCATTTTGACAGTATCTGAGAGATCCAATAAGACCGATGCTATCCCAAGATATAGAATCTAAACATTATGGGAGAATTTCAGACTTATCTCTGATTTGCAGTTGTTTTTTTCAGGGATTTAAAATGATTTTGGTAAATAGCCATGCTTTGATCTTCCAGCCTTTATCTCAGCACAGAGGATCAGCGTTGTAATAGAATGGTTCAGGAATGTTGCTTACTTTCTTGTAGTTTAGTTCTTAATTAAATGCACAATATACTGTGATGTGCATGCATAATCTGTCACAAGCAATAGCTTCCAAGTATGTAGTGAATTAATAAACATATTCACAGCATCAAAACTAATCTGCTTTCTTGAGATCATCCTATTTTTGTCTCTTATCCCAATCAGTTATGCACAGAAGTTTTTAGAAAGCTATTTATGAATAACTCTGTTTTATTACCATGTTTCTTCAGCTAACGTATATGCTAACTTAGAATTAATTTTCCAAAAACGAGGTAAAAAAGGAAGATACGCTTTTTTAACAAAGTTAATGTAAGTGACTTGCTGTTTAGATTTTGCATATGTGACTGAGTATGCAGAGATGAAAGTGCTTAGTGTTAGCAGTTCTAGATTGGCTTGTATGTAGGATTCATGGAGAGAAAATTACAGTGAAGAGAAATCAGTACCAGAGTTTATGAAACAGTTCACTGCAGTATTCTCTGCAGGGCTTTAGTTCAAGAGTTCTGAAGGGAACAAAATCCTTGATCTGCATGATTTCCTCTATTGTGTTATTGTTGTTGTTTTAAAAACATCACTTTGAATATTTTTTCTGCTGGATATTCACAATCTCTTTGCTGGTATATTTGCTCCTATTTGAATCTGGCCTCTAAAATAGAAGCCTCCAAACATGAATAAAGGTGGATGGATAATGGTAAGTCATTGGCTGGCAGCTATCATCATGATCTTCCATCTCCAGATAAAAAACAGAGCAATCCAAAGCATGGTTGCATTACAGTCACATGCTGCCCCCTTGACTGGACAACCTGGGCAAATAAGTGCTTCTCAAAAAAAAAAAAAGGCATCCTGCTTTCTTTGGGCAGCAGTGGTCTCTGTTCACTTTCTTCAATGATTCCCCAATCCTTGGCCATGCCTCTGAATATCAGTGGCCCCATTGCTGACAATCTGTGGCATGCTTTTCTACTACGTTTCCACAAATTACATAGTAAACCTTAAAGCCAGTATCAAAATAACCCCAAAGGGTGAAAACACAATCCTGCCCCCCAATTTTGTGTTTTCTACATGACAACTCTACTTCTCACAAGTCCCAAAATGTTAATTGGAGCCAAAGGTTGCGCATTACAATGGCTTATAAATAATAAGAGCTGAGTTTTAGGAATAGAAGACTTATTTGGTTCAACTTTGTAAGAGCTCATATTTGCTACATTTTAATAAGGAATTGTAAGCTGGGGATCTCCAACATGTAACAATAGTCAATATAGTTTTCTTCCTTGGTGACTGCTAGACTCCTTGTTTTATTTTTTTTTAAATTAAAAATGTTTAATTAAAGAAAAAAAATTGATAGATTGCAAAGAACGACATAAGCTCTAGAACATGGATGTCCAACCTTGGCAACATGTGTAGATTTCAATAACATAGCTGGCTGAGGAATTCTGGGAGTTAAAGTCCATATATTGAGAGTTGCCAAGGTTGGACAACCCTTACTCTAGAACTATTGGGGGTGACCCCTCTAAACTTTCCAACAAAATTTAAAAAAAATCATATGCATTTGCAGGCTAGTGGAAATTATGTTATGCTAGTGGACTGCAGGCTAGTTTGGAAATTATGCCATTCTTTATACTATGGCAAAAGTAAGGGAGAGTAATATTTTTATGGACATAGTAGAAGATTTTTTATGGACATAGTAGAAGATTCAGTCATGCTTCATAACTGGTTAAAACCTTTGGTAGCTATTTTGTGAGCAGATATCTCACAGCAGCCATTACTAACAGAAATTACACACGAGTCCACAAACTGTAGCAAAATTTCATCTTTCATCTTTAGTCAGATTCTTGCTGCCATTTATTATTAGTGGTCACTCATGGCTACTATTGCTTTTTCATGCCAAAGTTTGTTAATTCAGCAATGGTAATAACTCCTTCTGAGCCACACTTACTTTGTTCACTTCCTTCAGGGACTGTAAAAATAGACAGTATGCAAACAAATTAATGGCAGCAGGGAAGAATAGTAGAAAGAAGTGGATTTTTCATGGTGTTGGTTCCTATGCAGAATGATAGTTCTTGGGTGGTGGTCAATGTCGGCATGATATAAAACTGCCTTTCTTAAATGGGAGCTATGCATTGGCTTATAACTTCCAGAATTGCCATTCTATACTTTGGAGAATACAGAGAGTAAAAATCTAGAAAAATTGCATGGATCAAACTGTATTTATAATTTAATGACTGACCAAAGGTCACTAATTATCTCCTTGTCTAATATATCTCCAAAAATTGTTGTGAGAAAAAAAAATTAAAATACATTAAAAAAAACATATGATCCCAGGGAAAGAGGTGGAAGCTTTAACGAGTTATGGTTAAGTGTTATATTTATGCTTCCCTTGCAGTCTGAAGTACCTTTTTTGAATTACAGCCAAAGCATGCGTGCTTCTTATGGTTAAAGATAATTCAAGATTATAAAGATGCATTTATCTTTCTATATACTAGCATGCTCAGTCAGTATACCAATGCAAGTGGTTATAGATCGAGAAGCCACCAACCATTTTTTTAAAAAAAGAAACAGAAATGAGAATTACTCTTTCAAAGGAATGTTGATTGTTTCACTTCTCTTTGTTATTAGGTCAGGTTTTCCTTTCACATTTATATCTGCTCTTCTGCCAAATCGTAATAGATATTGCCTATGTACTAAGCTCACAAACATCTGCTTTCTTAACTAAAGTCATCTGAGAGTTAATACTGAATCTAAAGTAGAGAAGTCAAATGCAAGTCAGTAAAAGCTCCTTATGTGTTAGAGCAGATAAATAGATAAGCATAACATTTTCAAAATGTTTTTCCTTCTGCATTCTTGTGTGCAATTGCACAGGCTAAGTCAACAAAGGCAATAATACTGAAAGGCTGACATTTTGTAAATGGGAGGGTTCAGCTAATTGCTAAAGTATCATTAAGTCGCAGCAATCTGTGATTATATTGGAATTGAAGGATGGCTTAATCACTGGCAACACTGTGCATATAGAAAGAAAATATAAGCCTTGATGGTTTTAGCCCTAGCAATCTTGCATTAAATTCAAGGGGGGAAATCTAGTTTTTTTTTTATATATATTGGCAATAACATACTTTTGTTCAGATTGGCATGTTAGTTTTGAAGGCAGGCCTGCAATGATCCCTACAGAAAACTGGAATGCAACCAAGGGACTAGATGCTTCAGAGTTATTGCAGCAGTTAGATAAAATGTATCTTTCTTCAGCAACTTCACAGTTGCTCTGTGACTGAGTCAGAATAGTGGATAAACTTGAGCTATTTATCTGGCTATTTTCAGCCTGTAATCCATACTCTTTAGGAAAGGTTTATGTTGGAATATAAAGAATGGGAGTAATCATCTGGCTATTTGGCTTTGCACTATTTGTCAGCTCCTTTCTTTTCATCAATACCAAATCTAGCATTTAAAATATTAGAAGAGATATGGAGAAAGAGAGTGAGAGAGAGACTAAAAGAGAGAAAGACTGTCTGCAGCAGTAATTTATTGGCTGAGATCATCTGAGAGGATACAGAGCTGGACATGTCAGATATGAATTCAAAGGGTTAGTGAGCTAAGTCAAATCAGACAATTAACTGTTCTTTAAAGAGGAATTAGGCACCCTGTGGTATTTCAGATGTTACTGAACTATAATTTCTTCATCCCTAGGTAGCATGGCCATTGTTGAATAATAATGCAATATTTTGAGTACAAAGAATATTCTTCCCTTTCTTACTTGGATGCTTTTATGGGAGGACCTCTGTACAACTATGTTATAGCCTAAATATAATTATCTGAAACACTTCTGGTTATTTTTTTTAAGAACTCAATAGGACTAAATAACTGAGTAAAAAGGTTCCATGATTTTTACTTAGTTGAGTGTACCCCATGGGTGTACCTCATTGAGAGAGAGAGACTGGGTTCACAAGCTGTATTAAGACAAATTACATGATATATAAACTCCTCAGCCATTATAGTACATGGATTATGGTTTATACCTCAGTACACCATATGAATTGTTCCTTATTATATTTTAACCAAGTACAGCATAATATGTAAATCTCAATCACACTAATGTTCTATCAGGTTCATTGTGGTTTTTCATAGCTGGACTAATCCATAGTCATAGTATATATGACAGAATTTAAAATGAAATAGATAATTTTGGCTGATCTTAAACAGGATCAGACCTGAATAACCCATGGCTGGGAGACCACCAACAATTATAGATTGATTTTTTTTTTAATGTGAAAATTAGGACAAATAATTTCTGTAGTATTATCACTGCCACCCCCCAAAAAAAATCCAATATGGATGTGTTCATGAAATCACTAGCAGTTGATTGTATAGCAAGCAAATAACAGGTTGATCTTTTAAAAAAGAAAATAAATTAACAAATTTGAAGAGATTTTTTTTAAAAAATATTTATAATTCAGTAATTTAAATTAAAATAAGTGAATAAAACTTCACTGCAGATGAAATATTGCTTATTGCTTTATTTACAATTCCAAAAATAACAAAACCCCCTGTATCTATTATTTAACTATGTATATAATATTATATAATCTTATTTTTAAATTATTACAAAAAACTCTACTGCTTGATCCAATTGGTGTGAATTGTAGCAGGTAGGCTGCTAATTGGTACATCTGGCTGGCTAATTGGTACATCTTACATGTCTGCTGAAGCAACTGCACTTGGTTGTAAATTAATTACTAAAGGAAATTTTAAAGTTCTTTTGACATATTAAACATCCTTTTGAAGTAAAGTTGAAAACAAAGTGTACTGGATGAAATCCTCTGAACATTCAAAAATCCATCTCAAGTCACAGAGTACAAACCATGTATTTTCAACAAACTTCAGCATTGTAATTAAAATTGACCTTCCTCATGTTCTTTTCTCTCAATTATGCTATTCAAATCTGAAGCACAGAATAGAAGTAGACAATATTCAGTAATATCTTTCTTTCTAAAAATTATAAATCTTTCCCTGTTGACTCAATAATTACCTGAATCTCTAGTGTATCAGCCTTAAACATGAGCACCATTCACATAGATGGACCTCAACTGTCAGTATTCTCAGAAATGGCTGTACTGGCTGGTGAGGTCTGGGAGTTGAGCACTACATCTATTGAAGTAATCTATTGAAATGATTTCCTCACTCTGACTGAGGAAGAATCATTTAGTGAGTAAAAGACCTAATTTCAATACCCAGAATAACTGTGGAGGTAGCTGTGGAGGTGTAGAACACAGGTCCCTTCTAGGCCCCAAAACTGAAGTGAAGAGAATATTATGAATTGGGCTTTTCTGTAACCCAAATCCTGTTATTAACTACATGTTACTAAATAGGGGGTTGTGTTCCAGAAATCTAAAGATGAAACTATAACTAAAAACATTTAAGTTGCACTGAATAACTTTTGAGGTAAATAGTGTATGAGGCAGTCAAATAACAAGCAGTTGACAAATTATAGGAAATTCAGAACAAACAATATTTGAGGCTGGTATTTAAGACTTAAGAACCAATTAATAATAATTAGCACATTATCCAGTTTAATGAGAGAAAGACAAGAAATTGAGAGAATAACACATTCAGCAAGGTTCTGAGACACCTTTTGATTCACGAAAGAAGTTCTAAAGATGAGTTGTTGAAAAACATAAAAATGCTCTGGAAAAGAAAAAAAAAGGAATGGCTTAGAAAGAATTAATTATCTTTTGCCAATATTGTTCTGTTATTGTACATCTTTCATTATTTTATCCAGATCCAGCAATTAGCAGAGCAAATGCTAATTTGGAAAGGTTATCCTTGGATTATTTTAATATTTTTTTTTAAAAAAATATTCCATATAGTGAATGGAACTGTTTTCCATCAGGGATTATGAAGGTGCATTGTTTTTCCTCCATTGAGGAGCTATTAATTTTATTGTGGAAGTGAAGTGTTCTCTGAAATAAGCATTTTTGGACTACTGGCGTGACCATAATATTGTTGTAGTTCTTCAACACTTAGTCATGTCCAACTCTATAGTCTGCAACCTCCCTGTCCTGCACTGCCTCACAGAATTTGCCCAAAATCACCTCCATCACATCTGCAATGGTCTCTAACCACCTCATTCTCTGCTGTCCCTTTCTCCTTTTTCCTTCAATCTTTCCCAACATCATGGTCTTTTCTAATGTTATCTTTTTGCATTAGGTGGCCAAAGTATTTGAGCTTCAGATTCGGCATATATCCTACCAATGAACAATCAGGATTAATTTCCTGTAGGATTGATGGGTTTGATCTCCTTGCAGTCCAAAGGACTCTTAAGAGTCTTCTCCAGCACCACAATTTGAAGGAATCAGTTTTTCAGTGTTTAGTGTTTTTTACAGTGCAATTCTCCAGCCATACTGGGAAAACAATTGCTTTGACTATACTGACTTTTGTCAGCAAGGTCATGCCTTTTCCTGTTAATATGCTATTTAGGTTTGCCTTAACTTTCCTCCCAAGGAGCAAGCATCTTTTAATTTCATGGCTGCAATCACTGTCTGCACTGATCTTGGAGTCCAAAAAGATACAATCTGTCACTGCTTCTATTTCTTCTGCTTCTATTTGCCAGGACATGATGGGACTGGATGCTATGATCTTAGTTTTTTTAATGCTGACTTTCAAGCCAACTTTTGCACTCTCTTCTTTCACCCTCATCAAGAGGCTCTTTAGTTCCTCTTCACTTTCTGCCATTCGAGTGGTATTGTCTGCGTATCTGACCTTATTGATATTTCTCCTGGCAATCTTAATTCTGGCTTGACATTCACCCAGCTTGGCATTATGCATGATGTGCTCTGCATATAAGTTAAACAAGTAGGGTGATAATGTACAGCCTGTCGTACTCCTTTCCTAATTTTGAACTAACCTATTTTTCCATGTCTGGTTCTAACTGTTGCTTCTTGACCCGCACACAGGTTTTTCAGGAGACAGGTAAAGTGGTCTGATAATTTGTGAGAGTTTGTTGTGATCCACACAATCAAAGGCTTTAGTGTAGCCAATGAAGCAGAAGAGATGTTTTTATGGAATTCCCTTTTCTCCATGATATAGCAAATATTAACAGTTTGATATCTAGTTCCCCTGTCTCTTTGAAATACAGCTTGTTCTTCTGATCGTTCTTGATTCACATACTACTGAGGCCTAGCTTGTGGCATTTTGAGCATAATCTTGCTAGCGTATGAAATGAGCACAATTAAACATTATTTAGCATTCCCCTTATTTGAGATTGGAATATAAAGTGACCTTTTCCAATACTGTAGCCATTATTGAGTTTTCCAAATTCCCTTTATATCTCCAATGTTCTTGAAGTGATCTCTAGTCTTTTCCAATCCATTGTTTTCCTCTATTTCTCTGCATTGTATTGTTCATTTAAAAAAGCCTTCTTATTTTTCCTTGCTGTTCTCTGGAAATCTGCATTCAGTTGGGTGTATCTTTCCTTTTCTCTTGTGTCTTTTGCTTTCCAACTTTCCTTAGCTGTTTGTAAAGCCTCATCAGAAAACAACTTTGCTTTCTTGAATTTCTGTTTCTTTGGGATGTTTTTAGTTGCTACCTCTTGTACAAGGTTACATACCTCTGTCCATAGTTCTTCAGATACTCTGTCTACCAGATCTAATCCCTTAAATCTATTTCTCACATCCACTGACTATTCATAAGGGATATCGCTAAGCTCATACCTGAATGGCATAGTGGTTTTCCCTACATTCTTCAATTTCAGCCTAAATTTTTCAATAAGAATCTCATGATCTGAGCCATAGTCAGCTCAAGGTCTTGTTTTTACTGACTGTATCTTTGGCTGCAAAGTATATAATAAATATGATTTTGATGTTGACCATCTGGTGATGTCCATGCGTAGAATTATGTCTTGGGTGGTTGGAAAAGTGTATTTGTTATGATCAGCATATTCTCTTGACAAAATTCTGTTAGCCTCTGCTTCATTTTATACTCCATGGCCATACTTGCCTATATTTCAGATATCTTTTGACTTCCTCTTTAGGATTCCAATCCCCTATGATAAAAAGGACATCTTGTGTGTGTGTGTGTTGGTTCTAGGAGGTGTTGTAGGCCTTCATAGAACCTGTTAACTTCAGCCTCTTTGGTATCCGTGGTTGAGTTGGATTACTGTGATGTTGAATGGTTCGCCTTAATTTCAAAGTTAGATCATTCTGTCATTTTTGAGATTGTACACCAGTATTGTTTTGCTCACTCTTTTATTGACTATGATGGGTGCTCCATTTCTTCTAAAGGATTCTTGCGTACAATAGTAGGTATAGTGATCATCTGAGTTAATTTTGGCCATTCCTGTCCATTTTAGTTCAGTGATTCTCAGGATGTCGATGTTCAATCTTGCCATTTCATGTTTGACCACATCTAGCTTACCTTGCCCCCTAGTGGGGCACCACCTAGCTGCGGTTGGGGGGTTTATGTGCTCTAATGAAGATGAGAGCTCTGCCAGAGGTTCAACCATACTGGACAGGTCTCATCAGA
>JANHZU010006501.1:324176-334674 GCA_032468055.1 Acrochordus granulatus | reverse complement strand
GCCCAGCCATTTCACTCTTTCTGGAGCTACTTGTAATTCCTTCTGATGTGAGAGGCTCTTCTTCTGGTGTCCTATCTGAGAGGCTCTTCTTCTGGTGTCCTATCTTTTAGCCTTTTGTTGTTGTCCATAGGGTTTTCTTGGCAGGGATACTGTAATTCTGTACTCAATATACCCCCCAACTATGACTCTCCTCCAGCCAAAGAAGATTGCCCAACTTAATTTAGCCCATAACTGTTTTCTTCCAGCTACTGGCGTGTATATATTCTGCACTGTTTCCTTTTCTGCTAATGCAAGGGAATCATCCTCATTTGCAGAATGACTAGTTCCCATAGCAAGCTTGGTTGTTTATCTATTGTTCCACTATGAATAGTTTAAAAACAATTTTTAAAAAATGAAAATGGTAGTTTTTTTAAAAAAAGCAGCTATAATTGAAGTTATCTTTTGTACATCTAAAGTCTGTAATATGTTTATATCACAAGTAACTTGATTAATAACTCAGTTTTGATTATTTGCATTTTCAATATTTTCACCAGTTGATTCATTCCAATTTTCATTTCCTCCAGCTTGGAACACTTCACCATATTCTGTGATTTGGATTTTGGTGGAAATACACCAGGCAAATTTAATTGCTATTTCTGGAAAATGCTGAACTAAAAGAAAAGAATACAAGGATAAGAGTCCCTTGAGTTTATTTTAACATATCTGAGTCCATGTTGTTCTCTTGGCAACCATATAATACAATGTAACTTCTTTGAGGATCTTTTCTATTAATTGTGATTTATTTAATTATGTAATGTAATTTATAGCCTGCCCCCCAACTCCTACAAAACTCTGGATGATTTTTCTTTTCTTACTTCCAAGTCTTCCAAGATCATCCAGTACCTGATCAAAGACACTGCCAAACTCCCTGCTGATCCCAAGAGGGAGACAAATGTAATCTTGTTCCTAATTTTAATTTTTGACATCAGACAAATTATAATGGCTATTTTATGTGTTATATATATATGTTTTGTTCACCATTCAGAGTTCCCTTTGGGGGAAAAAATGGTTTTTTTTTTTAATTTGTATTTTAATTGTTTTTAATATATTGGGTTTTTTTACTGTTGTTAGCCGCCGAGAGTCTTTGGATTTTGGTGGCATATAAATTTAATAAATAAATAAATAAAATAAATCAATGAGTGGCGATATAACTTTGTTTAATAAGTAAATAAATAGATGTACTATGTTCCCTTACACCCCCTTAGTATACAAGTTATATCTAATTCCTCATGTAACATAATTTCAGTGATTCATGGTATTTATATTCATTTTCTCAACCAGAAGATAATAAGGAGCTCAACTCAACTCAGCCCAAATATGGCCCTGCATCTGCTCAACCAGGTTCTGAACAAAATGGCTGAACAAAATCCTTGTTGACCTTGTGACCTACATTTTTCTGTAAGCGATATGCTTCTGTTCCACAAATTATACAAAAATCCATTCAGATTACTCTAGAGTTGCAGTAGCTGCATTCTGCACCTCCCCTATAGACCACTTATATTGCTGTTTAAGGTGTCTCTTCCAATCATTTGAAATATTTGTTCAGTGTCTGTGTTTATAAACAAAGATGCAAAATACTCCACTACTTTCAAAACCCAGGATTTTACTTGCTGTGGTACTCCAAGACAAAAAATGCATTACTGAAGGCTCTCTCACACTTCTGCCAAAATGGCTTTGAAAATAAGCTTGGGGCCTATTACATTCCAGAAACCAATTTGAAGGAAAATCAGCTGCTATTGACCTCAGGACACTGGATAACCTACAGATGTCAGCAATGGAAGGAGGAAGAGAAGTAATGATTGTCAGCATCTTCCGACAAAGTAAGAACCTCTTCCTTAGTTTGGATCAGAATGTCTATATATGAGTAGATGTTCATACATTCTTCGGGGTAGAAAAAGGGTATGTAATACTGTATCTTTGAACAAAACTAACAGAACATAGTTCCTTTTTATTAATAAATTGTCCATCCCAGATCTGCTTCAAAGACTCAAGGAAGCATACCTGGACCCATTTTTATTTTCACAACAAAGTTGTGAAATAAGGTAGATATGATTGGCCCAAGCCTGGCTAAGTGGGCCTTTGAACTGCAGTCTTAATCCTCCTTCACCAATCCTACAGAGACAGACTTTAAGCTACCATCAAAATGCCTTGTAATTTTACATGTTCTGGAAATATCCAAAAACCCCAAAGTAATGTACAGCTTATATTGCAATAAGAGGAATATTAATGATAATTAAAAAGAAAACCATCATGCTAAATAATCCTGTCAAGAGGTTATGGACTTCTAGACCACAAGTGTCTGACCTTTTGGCTTGCCTAGGCTGCACTGAGTGAGGAGGAATTATTTTGGGCCCCATATAAAATACATAATGTAGATAATGTATGTGTAATTTAATGTATATAAATAATAAACTTTATTTTTTATATTTTTTATTATCTTGTTGGGATGAATTGTTAGCTGTCGAGGGCTGCATGTGACCCTCAAGCTGCAAGTTGGATGCAGCTGCTCTAAACCTTTGAAGAACTTCCTGCGAAATCTGATAATTCTTTATTCACAGTTTCTCATAGTATACAATGTAGTATTTATTCTGCATTACTATGAGGGGCTTTAGTGTAATGCTTATTTTTGCCTCCAGTGAAAATATTTTCTTTTCAATGTTATTAATGTTGCTTTTGACCTTTAATGTTGCTTTTTGTCCTTTGCCCCACCTCCCCAAAATATCTTTGACTCTTCTGTATAGAATCTCTATTGCTGCCATTCTATATTCAAGCTCCAGCAGATAATATCACCAAGCTGAACTTGGTTGATCTCAAAAAAATCGAAGCAGGGTTTGGGATGGTTAGGAAATAGAGATCTCTAGGAATTCCCAGGGATGTAGACTGGATTTAGAAATAAACAAAAATCCCAGAAGAAGGCAATGGCAAACCATTTTCCTATTGTGGCCAAGAAAACTAAACAGTCATGACCATTTTTTCCTCAGGAGTCAAGGGTCTTTAGTCATCGTTGAAATGTGGAATATGTAGACAAATATAGATTTTCACCATTTATTGTACTAACATATTCTTGTGGTATAACCACATTTTGCATCCACAATCAGTAACATTATATCCTGTTGATGTTATCATGCAAGTTTAGAGATCTGCTGCCTCCAATCATTTTGCATTTAGAGCACAGAAAACATACTGGCTTGAAACTTTTTGCTAAAGTGTGATTGAAACTCCTTTGAAATAAAAGGTGCTTCATCATCCAAATGCCTGCAAAACTCTGTGTGGAAGGTGATTGATTTTTTCTTATGGAACACTTTTATTTGGTTCTTTGGCCTGGAGATCAAAGAATATCAGATTTATAGCTTTGCATTCAATATTTCATTTCCCTTATTCTTAACAGCAAAGAAAGGGAATGTTGCCTTCCTAGCCATGATTCCAATAAATCCAAGGGTAAGACTGAAATATAAGACAATAATGCTTTGATGCCATCTATTTTTTTTCCATTAAAGAGAGTGGGAATTATGGCATAAAGAATGCCAGACCATATCTCCATGATCTAAAGACTGATCGTGCCTGAAAAGAAGCTGGAAAATATAATCCACTGTTTTTGCCTTTAAGGACAGATGATTTGTGGAAAATCTCTTCTCTGAAAAGCTCAATGAGTTAATGCAAGCTAATTTGACCAATGCATAACATATTAAATAGATTTTTCACAAAGCTAGATTAAATTCAGTCTTATTTCCTCTGTTTCACATCTGTAAATTATGTCCAGGTGTTTTTCTTTTTATCTTGTGGACAAAACTAAGCAAACTGGGAAGAATGCAGGTTAAGATCTTCATGTTCCACAATGGTTAGGATTTTGGGGTAGCTGAAGACTTGCAAATTGAATTCCGTCTTTGCTTACAAATGTTCTGCTGTGATCTAACATCTTAGTTTTTGCTATGAACTGTTTTAGCAAGCTTGTGCTAAGCATTTGTTCTGAGTATTGCATCTTGTCTAGTTTGAATAGAGCAGCAAAGATATGCATCTAATTCTTGGGAGCATCCCATGAGAATTTTGTGTACAGTAAGTAGGAAGATTACTTATTAGTTATAAATGAGATTTAAGTGGTGGATTTGGCCTGAGTAATCATAGAATTGAATTGTTTTATGTAGCCTACATATTTGTTGTGAGATAAATTAAAATATCAAACGCCTGTTTATTTGTGACTATAATACCATGTATTATACCAGGGTCATCATTTCTTTGAACTGTCAGTAAATTTTCTATTAGTAAATTGTTGCTAAGATTATTTCTTTCTTGGCATCTGGTACAACAGCCTGGGCTCCCTCAGTTACAATTGAATTTGATAGAAACCTACACTTTCAGCAATTCCACCTAGTAGACATGGTTCAGTATTGAGAATTGAAATGCATTTTTCTTTTTTAACAAAGCACACAAAATCATAAATCTGTGCTAAGGAAAAAAATCTGATCTATAAAATCAAAACTTGGGAAAACAATATTTCTTAAATCTGGGAAACAGAAAGGAGTGGGCCCAGTTTTTTAACTATTCGCCATTAAGTATATTATCATGCTTAAATTTTATTTCTATGAAATAATTGTACATGTCCTGAGAGATAGGAAAGTGCCATTCCATCACCTTCTGCAGTCAAAAGGGAGTTGGGTTCAGATCCCCAAATCTGGAGTGGTGGAGATGGGTGCCGCAAGGTTCCAGTGCAGCAGTGTGACTGATCCTGGAGAAGCCAGCAGGAGCTCTAGAGAGAGTTCTCTTTTCTTTGTGAAGGGCAGGGTGCCCTAGAATAGGTTCACCCCAAGAGTAGGACCCGGACTTTGGAAAATGTCACGGTTCTGGTGGCATGTAGTGAGCTCTTGCTGGCCCTTGAAAATCCAGGGAAGAGGTGTAAATCTCGTGCCAGGCCATACCCATATCTGCAGCAAGGTGAACAGACTCTGGCATGTTACAACAATGCAGGTAAGGGAAGTTGGCAAGTTAATTTGCAATATTAAAATTAAATTAAATCATTTAATACTGAAAACAAACTTGATGATTAATTAAAAATTAAATTAAATCATTTAATTTACCTAAAGAAATTAAGAGAGCCAATTTGGTCTAGTAGTTAAGACACCAGGCCATAGGCACAAAGTTAGCTGGGTGACCTTGGGCCAGTTACTCTCTCTCAGCTGTAAGAAGAAGCAATGGCAAATCACTTCCAAAATCTTGCCAACAAAACTTCAGAGGTTTATCTAGGCAGTGACCAGGCATCAATACTAAAGGTAAGAGTAAGGGGAGGAGGAAGAGGAAGGAGAAGAAGGAGATTTATTTCCAGCTAAAACTTCAATAACTTGTACATTTCTACAGATCTTCCAAAGATATTGGATATATTATTGTTTATCCTAATTACTCACAACATTGCTTCCTGTGGTTCTGGAAAGTTCTGTAGATAGAGAGATATAGTAGATCACAAGCGACTTATAAATTTCTTTATCACCGCCTAGCTGATAAATATCATGGTACATTTTTTGCCAGCTGAATTAAGTAAATATGCTCATCTTATATGAATTTAGTGATTGAATGGAGTATGCTGGATGCAAACAGCAAATTGCCCACAGTAACTTTCCAGCACAATAAATATAGACAAATTATTACAAGTCATGCTGACTAAGGCACACACAACATACTCGAGACAAGGCAAGCTTAATACTGGTATCCAAAAACAATTTCTCACATGATTAAGTTGATTGTTGTTGTTTTTTCCATTTCAATAGCCTAAAAATGCCACACCACAAAATACACTATACTTTTGTAGATAAGAAAAACTTTATTGACATTTTGGACATATAGTAATAATGAATTTTAACAGAGAAGTTCATTTCAGAGTAACATTCTATAACATGAACAACAATTTAAAGAACATAATACTGGTGGCAGTTGGTAAAACCTTTCCATCTCTGCTAAGAAAAGGAAAAAAAATGGGAAATGGATTTGTAAGCTTAGCAATAGTCAAAAGCTTAAGCTCAGTTCAGCCTAAGGTACTTAAAATAATATTAAATAATTACAACTCATAAACCGAGAGCTTGTTTAGAGTCTTACAAACTGTATATTTATATATTGGTTGATCAAATCTGTACCCAACCATAATCATATGATAGACTCTAACTGATTTACAATATAAACATAGAATAAAATTGCACAACAAATATTATCACAACAATACCACAATAACCTGATGTACCAAGTCAAAATCACCATCTTCCCTTATTCTCCAAAACTCTTTGAGACAGTTCCGAATACCCAGCTTCTAGCATGCTTTGCAAAACAGAGAAAGGAATAAGGCAGTCAGAGGTAAGAGAAGGCTAGCTAGGTGGAGATTTATAAGCTGCTATTCGCTAAAACAGTTTTATTAGCATTTACTGTTCAGAGTACTGTAATTATCTGAGACCTCGTAGAAAAAGCACAAGGAGTCATTTCCAAAGGTAGGTCTCAAAACATTATATCTTCATAGCAGAGCTTTATTGTATATATCTGCTCCACAACCTCAGAATATGCATGCTTAGGATCAGTATATCGAGTATAGTATAAATTTCTCTACATTCTGTGAAACTGTCGTCAAAGAGCACAAGAAAATATTTTTGTCTGAAGGGAAATTCTGCTGCAGTTGTTTGAAACATCTGTACTGCAGATCTCTTCCAATTTGCTAGGAGAGGTCAGTACTTTTTACAAGCCAAAGTAGTGCTAAATAAGCATTTCCATTCTGCAGAAAACGTAGTGATGGATGCAGTCCACAAACCATATACCTGTATCAATGCATTTCGGAAACTGGATAACTCGTGTGAAGATGGAGATACAGAAGCTGATGAATTGGGCTCAGGTTGAAGGAAAATGTATTCCCAAAGCATTCCATAACAAATATTTATAGAAAAAGGATCTAACACTAGAAAAAACACTATATGTGAAACAATGCTGCCCAGGAAGAATGTCCTATTTGTGAGAGGAGTAATTCTGCTGCAGTCAATGCTAATGAGCAAGAGAAAGCTGAACAATTCAATAAACCTGCAACAGATACAATACTCCAAGGAAAAATTCAGCTCAATACATGTATTCTCTGTTACTGATGCAGATTATTGAACCATTCTGGTGCACAGGTGGTATACTGCATGATATTGCAGAAAAAAGAATGGACATTTTGCTCAGATCTGTTTCAGCATAGGCACTGATGCATCATCACATACTGTACGTCATCACATGGTTAGTCGCAGTCATTGCAACTAGTTTATTTTTTACATTCTAGAGAAAAACAGCATTAATAGGAAGTCATTGGAAATTATTATTAATACAATACTGAGAGTAGACAGTATTTTATTATACAGTATTTGAAGACCAAAGCCAATAAATATATTTTAATATTTTTTTACATTTATTTATTTTACTTATGGTCAGTCTCACTCATTCCAAATATATAGGATATTTTACAGCACAATTTCCTAGAGAAACTGTGGATTATTTTATGGATGCCCTTGAAGGAGATGTGGAATTCCCATTAGTCAGAAGGGATGTTTTAATAATTCATGTTCAACAGGAGGGTAGGCCAAGTTCTTGCTGCAGTTTCTCAAGTTCATTGTTGATTTCATCCCTGGATGAGATTTACTTTGTCTCTAAGGCCTTTGGTAAAATATAGATGATTTATGTAAGGTTACAGTGGATGAATCAATTCTCAATGGCTCCAAATTGGTGTGTGAAAAGGAAGGATACATTAGATAAAATGTGTGAGGGGAATCATATAAATGGAGCTTATGAAGGCTGCAACATATATAAATCATGTCAAAAAAAGATGGCCCTAAAGCAGCACCTTCAACATTTAAGAAGTGAATGTGCAATTGACTCAAGATTCTAATACCCACCCGTACATACATGTTGCTTATGCCAATCATACAGACCTTAACGCCATTTTACTTCAGACTCAGCAAGAGAGGATTCTGAGAAACCAATAGCCTGTGGCAGTTTTCATTTCTGGAATATGATATTCACAAAGGGAATATGGAAACTCTGACATTATGTGTATAATGATCATTTTAATGCATGTGTATTATTTATTTATTAAAAAACTAAAGGTTCCCCCTGCTAGTCATCACTGACTCTAGATGGCAATGCTCATCTCTGATTCACAGCTGAGGAAGCCAACATTTGTCCGAAAATGCTTCCAAAGTCATCTAACTGGCATGACTATACGCCGAGATGCAAGGAACGCTGTTACATTCCCACCAATTTAGGTATTACCTGTTTATCTACTTGCATTTTTAGATGCTTTCAAACTGCTAAGTTGGCAGAAGCTAGGGCAAATAACTGGAGCTCACCTCATTATATGGCCGTATATGGGTCTCAAACTCGAGCTGCCAACCTTCCAGCCAACAAACCCAGAGTTTTAACTGCTCAGCCACCACACTCCAATAATTATTTATTAATCATATATAATTATAAATATATCAAAAGTCATTATTAAAAATGAAAAACACTATAAAACTGTAAAATATATGGACCATACTGAGAAGGTAAAAACACCCAACCACAATGTACCTTGGGACCTACGGTCAGTTCTTGAGGGACTTCCAAAATGATACAGAGATGGAGCTAATCTGAGCTAACCCATATTTATTTATTAAATTCATATGACATCCATCTCACTTTTAAAGGGGCTCTCAATGCATAATTACAACAGGTAGCATGTACTTAAGGACATGAAGAACCCTACTAATTTAACACATTATAAAGGCTAGCCAAGGACCTGTGACAAACTCCTTTATATCTTCCAATAAAGATTGGCTTCTGTAGTGTTTATTTACACTGCATATCTGGAATGGCCTTGACTCCAACACTGAGCAGATGTGCACAGAAGTTTCCCTTCCCAGCCCAGCAACAGATTTTTGTTGAATAAACATTGCTTTTTCTGTGAAAGCTTTTGTAAAAGGAGATGTGTGTTTGGCAGCCCATTTTGCTGTATTCATGGTCACTGCCCACCTGCATAACATTTCACAATGAAGCAACAACAGCAAGGCAGAGATTTGCATCTATGGAAAAACATCTGAAAAGTCCCTGTGGGCACATGTGAAGGCAATTGCTTTCTTTGCCTGCTCAGAGGGCAAGAGCCAATGCTCTTGGCAATCAAGTTTCAGTAATTACACAGAAAATCAAATATTAAAAATCTTGTTACCATGATCACTCACTCCCAACATTCCAGAAAAATAACATAGATCTCTACCTTCTTTATAAGCCAAGCACACAGATGAAATCAATCAGAAGTAAATATATAAAACAAATGGCACGGTCATGTAACCACCTTGATTAATTTTTCTTTTCCAGTAACCTGTCCATTTCTATAGATTTTTTGAAGAAGGTTTTAATTTATCAAAGGAGTTTAGCATAATTCTGAAAGTAGGCAGGTAAGGAGAAAAGCTAAATGTGTCTCACTTAAAATATTTATAGGCCATGATTAGTGCAAGTTCAAATGGTATGATATTCAATTTAGTGTGAATTATGGGTGAGTTCCCATTACTTGCCCCAGCTCCTACCAACCTAGCCGTATGAAAGCATGTAAATATGCAAGTAGATAAATAGGTACCACCTTTAGTGGGAAGCTAATAGCATTCCATGTGCCTCAGCATATAGTCATGCTGGCTACATGATCACTGAAGCATCTTTGAACAATGCTGGCTCTTCAGCTATGAAATGGAAATGAGCACCATCCTTTAGAGTCAGATACCTTAAAGGGGAAATGTTTACTTTTATAAACTGATATCAGATCATTTTTAATATGAGGCAAAGTTAAATTAATACAAGATTAGTGCTAACACACTGTTGAAGCTAGTGCATGCACAATTGCTGTTGGGATTTTAGATACTAATTGTCATATGTGCAAAATGCAGAAAAGGAAGGCTGTATTTGAGGAAAGTTCAAAAAAGTAGAGATTTATTTTGAAGAACAACAGCAGAATACAGGAATTACAGATATGCTTTGACTTGTTCTTTGTTCACTTGACTTATTCATTTTAAATGCTTATAAGAATAGAAATTTAAATAAATATAATAGATACTTAGAAATTTTAGAATGTAGAATTAAGAGAATTAATTTAGAGTTAAGATAGAATATATATAGAATTTTTTTATTTTTACTTTATTTTCTGTAACTTCTCTGTAACTTCATTAAATTTAACTTGTAAGTATACTCTTTTAATTTTGTTTCTGTTATATTTCATTAATAAACAAATACAAATTATGTTTAAAATTTTTAAAATTTCCTATTTCTGTCGAGCTGAAACCAGTCACCCTATTCTTCCATTGAAATATAGTTTAAATAGTGTGAATTCAAAAAACGCAGACATTTTGTGAGATTCATAATCCACACTCATTGAGACCTCCCTGTACATGTTTTTAATAATTTTGTATTATATCACAAAATAGTTTCCAATTTGGTTGTA
>JANHZU010006501.1:289760-301766 GCA_032468055.1 Acrochordus granulatus | reverse complement strand
TCAGACTACACTATTCAGTTTTTCAAGGAACATGTGATTCTACCAGTGGAAAACTCAAGTACTGTTATTTGACAAGGAATTAAAATAGACTGGATATCAATATTTGCATTTATCATGCTTATGATTTAATAGGATGAAAAGGAACTAATAAGCTGTTAAGATCCTGAGATTTATCTCTCCTCCAGCACTCATGCTGGCTGAGGAACAGATGTTGTAGAGAAAGTAACATTACAATCATGTCACTAGGGTCTTCATCATGCTAAATATAATATAAAATTGTTATTATTGAGCTATAACTCCTTCCCAATTAATAATCTTTGCCTTAGACATTACGCAGGTAACCCCCAAATCCACAGCTATTTAGTCTTGCTAGCATTGAGCCTAAGTGCCTCTTCCCCATCCAGATGCCCCAGAATTCCAGATTGTCTCCTTCAGCTTAACCGTAGTATCTACTGTCGTATTTTTGATTTTCAAACCTCTTTGCTGGAGATAAGAAAGTAACAACCATCAGTCTTCCATAGTTAAGGCCTCAGCAGTTAATGTCATTTTCTTCTTGTTCATTAAATGTGTGATATTAGGTTCTGATTAATCTGCTACATAACATTCACTGTCCAGCATAAGAGGCTGTTCATATGTGATAATGAATATTATGTTGTTTCTTGACATTGTCCACTATGAAAATAAATAAATAAATAAAGCAAACTTGCATCTGAAGTTCCAGCACTCTGAAGAAAAGGAAAAGACAGAAAGAATACTGAAGGCAAGGTCGTCAGTCACTTCTTTATTATAGTCAATGGCCAGTATTCCATTTAAAAGAGGCCAAGGCAGCAAGATTAGAGATGGAGACAAAATCCATTTAACACATTAATATTTACCAATCTAATATCCCTTCCCCAGAATAATGCATGATCTGAAATGGATTCAACATTTTCTGAATTTTCTGGCACATGTTCTAATTTAAAAAAGCAAAATTACATAAAAGCATTACAAAAAATGGAATGCAACATTTTAAGGAAGATTTTTTTAAAAAAAAGATGTTCACAGGGTAGGGACAGAATGCATTTTTGGAAAAAACAGATCTGTTCTTCTCTAGAAATCTGGAAAGACAGATCTCCTGTACCTATAAAGGGTGGGGTGGGGGTAGAAATGATCCAAGTAGAAATCATGTTGCTGCCACTTGCTTAGAATTACATGGTTTCAAACATGATTTCAATCAAGAAGCCATTTGTCTTGATGATATTGGAAGGCAGGCAGAAATCGTCTATCATAGATTAATAGGACATTCTTTTTCCTCGTTGTATATTCAGCTGCCAGCATGATCTGAAAGGATTTGCAAGACATATTCTTGTAAAAAGCAAGATAGATGATGGTAATGTACAACTCATTTTTGACAGAATAGTTACTCCAACAATAGACCCTTCATGAAACACACAAACCTGGGATGGTTGCTGCAAGTAGTGGTATTCCATTTAAAGAGTAGGAATAGAAAGACTGCAGAACTGAGAAATGAGAACGTCAGTCAGGCTCAGGTACAATCCCTAGGAAAATCAGTGTATCCGTGAGAAAATCCACATTGCAGTTCACAAAGAATTTCATGCAAGAAAATGTGAACTCCATTCATACTCCTTAAAATGCACTCATGAAAAATTCCTGTTGATTTATGAGGATATAATAGTATCTAAAGGCATTCTATAATTGTCAGATGTTTCCAACTAGCCTAGGAAACAGATACCATAAGAATTACTATAACTCTACTTTAGGGTATAATAACAGGATCTTGAAAGCAAGATCTCTCTCCCTCCTCTACAAAGAGAATAAATGCAGGGCAATCTTGAATTTCTTCCTCACCTTCCCTTGTATTTCAGAGTTAACTGATTTCTTTTCTTTTGTTTTCACATAACTTCTTCAAAGCTATCTCTATATTCCTCTGTAGTAATGTTGTCTGAAACACCAAGTATATCAATGTGTAGGACAGAAAAATGTGGCAACATTTCTTATAAGATTTTTTTTCTGAGATGAATTAATTCATTGAATGTCCTTTCTCTCACAGCCCTAAATATAAAGGCCACAATTTATTTTCCTTCTTGATGACAGCCACCATTTCTCTCTCACACACATATACATACAATACACCAGAACGCATATAAGCATGGAATACTTTGATGCAGCAAATAATTCAAGATATAAAACTATTTTGGAGAATTATGAGTGGCACATCTTCCTTAATGTAAGCAAGGCAAGGTAGAAAGTGAATGTAATTAAAACAGAAAGTCTCCAGGATAATTAAGTATACATTTTTCCTAAATCCCGATAGCTTTTTCATTAATTGATGTCCTTATATTCTTCCTCCACTGCACACCCTATCCAGTCTAAAAACTTGCAAATTTAATTTTAAAATCAGAATGTAATCTACTGTATATTCAAAAAGAAGGAGGTACTGTATATGTTAAGACAAGCTCCCATCAAAAATGGTGCAAAGAATTCTTGCACAGCACAATCATTCAAAGCAGTTGAAAAAGAAAATATATTTAGATGAACTTCACTGCACAGTCCAAACAGTAATACTATTGAGTATTGTGGCTTATGGTAATAGTTAGTCCAAGCATTCATTGTTAAGAAATCTGACAGTAAATGTAGAATTCATAAATTATGATTTATTGTGTACATTTTCTTACCTTATTTACAGTCGTTTTTTTGGTAGGGTGTGGTCATTGTCTTCCATGCATAATCCATTCAGTGAGAAAAGATAGAACTGGACCTCAAACTTTTTTTCTCTTTTAACTGGTAAATTCAGGAGTTCCATTTCTAGAACCAATTTGAAGGTGTCACAAAAAGTTTTTGAACTTATTAAATGAAATCTGGCAATTGCTTCCAGTTAATTTCTTTACAATGCTTCTGATTTCACCTTAAGTATATAGCAAAGATGCAGATTCTATTGCTATGCTATACTTCGTCACTGAGTGGGGAAAAATCTAGCTCAGTGGTTCCTAGCCTTTATTTGGCCATGCTCCACCTTTACAAAAAAAGCCAAATCACCATTAAAATTATTGATAACGTTACTGATTTTTGCAATGGTAGGACTTACTGCCCACTGGTATTAACAAACTCACAAAAGTTATTATTAATAATTCTTGAATTGTCCCCCTTAATAATCAAATTGCCCCTCTGTGGGGTGTGTGCCCCTTGTTGGGAACCACTGATCTAGCCAATAATTATGCTAAGTGAATGTATACTGTACATACTGTACAAGGCTACTCAACAATGAATCTATTTGAATGAACCACACACCACATACACGCTTGGACATATCACACCAAGATATAGCTTTCTTGAGAAGTTTCTAATGCACGAAAAGTAGAACAAAACAAAAAGTGTGACTGGTAAGGAGCAAGATGGGTGGACTCAATTAAAGCAATTGAGTATATCAGTATACCATCTGAAGACCTGAAGGGCAGATTGTACACAAATTTATGTGTTTAAGTAAGATTTGACACCAATCTGATGCCACATAATCAGTAATCAATAAAACACACCTCTATCTTTGTGAAATAAAACTTTGTTAAAAACTGAAACTTTTTGTAGGTATATCCAAATAGCTGCTATAAATTAGACCTTTTTCTGAAAACCTCTAGAACCAAGTATTGTATTTGATTTTGCTCTGCCTTTAACCTCAGGTAAGAATGTCACTAAACTCAGTGACCATTTATTTATGAATTGATAAATTGTGGCTTTCCTCATTTCCTAATCTCCTGATTTAAAAGAGTTTCTTATTATCAAAGAACTGCAGCTGGATATAATTCAATGCATTTTTGTTACCTGTTGGGTAAAATAACATGTACCACTATCAGATCTAATAGACAAATCCATCTATACACTGAGGATGCCTTACATCAAATAGAATAATCTTTATTTATTTATCAAATGTCTACACTGCCCATCTCACCTAAGTGACTCTGAAAAGGTTACAAACAACATCATAAAATAATATAAAAACATAACTAAAAAGCACAGTTAAAAACAGAATTAAAAATTACAAGTTAAAAATAAAAGTCAGCGTTAACAAGTCAATAAGAGTACAAGGTTAACAAGATGGAGGAAATGCTATCAAGCCACCAGCCATCCCCAGGTTACATTACATCTTATATCCCCATGTTAATTGGCACAGCCTGGTCTTAATACTCTTCTGGAAGGCCAAAATAATGAATAGGACACTGTTAGTAAAGATGGCAGACAGAATGGTTGGGATTCCTGAGGATGGATGGAGTGGTTGGATGGGGAGGCTTTTCTCGGGTTCATGGTCCCAGTTTTTCTTTGAAACTTGTGGGATCCCTCTTGGTGATAGTGGCTTGGTGGTGAATACCAAGCAAGCCAGCAACAAATGTGAGCGAGCTGAGTTCAGCCCAGCTGAGCAGCAGGTTTGTAGGAAAGTAGCAATGGCAGCAGCAGGCCAGCTGAATAGCAGATGAGTGAACAAGTAGCAGCAGCAGGCGGCCCAAGGCTGAGGGAGAGCAAACAGAGCTCAGCTGAGTGGTGGGTTTGTAAGCAAGCAGCAAACAGCACAGGCCCATCTGAGCAGCGGACAAGCAAGCTAGTGGCAGTGGCAGGTGGCCCAGAGATGAGGGAGAGTGAGCTGAGCTCAGGTGAGCAACAGACTAGTCAATGGCCAATAGTGGCAGATACCTGCTGATCAAGCAGGTAATGAATGGACAAGTGGCAAATGAGTCTAATCTGGGCAGGTCCAGCAGAGCAGCCAGAGCCTCCTGCAAGTTGTAGGTGAGAAGTGGGCATGGTAAGCCAGACACTGACAAGCGAGCAGCAGTAGCAGATAGCCAAATAGACAAATGCAACAGCAGTGGGCAGGAAGAGGTGGGTGGCAAGTAGACCTAGACAAGCAGATCTAGCTAAGCAGTAGGAGATTACTCCCAAGATTGTCAGAGCCCCCTGGGACTCATTAAGTGGAGGACCCCATTCCAGAGCAGAAGTGCCCTACACTCCCAGTGTTACATTGTTATATGATGTGTGTTCTTGTTTTATGTGTCTTTTGTGATCGTTGAATGTGTGTGTGGAGTGAGTATAGTTCAGTGGGTTCCTGCCTCTGGAGTGAGAAATAGGATGTTGGGAAGAGTGGGTTGGGCACCACCTGGCTGATTAGTGAGACTGCCCAGTTAAGATGGTGGAGTTGGAATGGAAATGGGTTAGCAGTTTAGGGTTCCTTTATGATGCTGAAAGAAAGAACTAAAGCACTGTGGGGGTTTGCCCCTAGCCTCTGGGTTGGTAGGTGGGTGACTGAGTGATATGAAAGGATGGATGAGTCCCTAGTCAGGAGGCTGGAGTTGGGGGGCTGCATACCCTTGGAAGCTTAGGGTAAGTCAGTATATTTAGGTGGTGATGAGCATGGGTCATTTTGATGGGAGACAGAGGGTAGACCATTTCTGAGGAAGATGTCTCAAGTGTTTTGTTTCAGCCTTCTATGCTCACACCCAAGTCCTAATCAGCAGGCTTATGGAGACCCTGGTTTTTGGATGCTGCTGCTTAATGCCAGGTCAGTCAATGATAAAATTCCCCTAATTTGTTACCTTATCAGGGAGGAACAAGCCAACGTGGTACATATTACCGAAACCTGGCTATGCCTAAGAGTGGAGGTTTACCCTTTTTGAAATGTGCCTGGCAGGATTTTAGGTATGGCATCAGCCAAGACTACAGGGCAGGGGAGGAGGGGTAGTAGTTGTCAGTTGGGAGCCTTTGTTGACCTTCAGTGAGCCTGCTCCATAATCTGGGGGTGCTTTTAGATTGCCACTTATACCCTTTCCTGGATCAAGAAGCCCTCCTTTCTGTCACTCATATCCTGATCATCTCCTGGATGGAATACTGCAATGTGCTCTATATGGGACTATCCTTGAAGGTATCCAGAAGTTGCAACTGGTGCAGAAAGCAGCAGCAAGAGTAATTTTGGACACACCTAGGGTTGTACACGGAACAGCCCTGTTATGCAAGCTGCATTGGGTGTCAGTTTGCATTGAATTGCCTTTAAAGCCCTTCATGTTATAGGACCTGGTTGCCTGAGGAAATGTCTTGTCCCATTTATACTGACCCATCACACCTGGTCAGGCAGGGAAGGCATGTTGTGATCCCATCACTTAAAGAATTTTGACTTGCAGGATCTAGGAAGAGGGCTTCTCTGTTATTGCCCCCACACTTTGGAATATCTTACTCCAGTGTTAAGCCACTCTTCTAATCAACAGGTCACTGTTAGTTTCATGTTAAGTGACAAATTCCATGATCTTAAGCTACCTAGATCTTCAGAATACAACTTACAAGAATTTACTAGACTTCCCTTAGATATATGGTCAATAGAACGTTATTGTTTTGGAACGAATAAGTAAACTCCCTTGACAAGAGTTCCATTAATGAATCCTCTTACTTAAGAAAATATGGCTGCCACTCACTTGAAGCATGTAGAAAAATGGAAAGAAGCAATTAAATTCTGTTTGGAACTCCTGTTAAATAGCTTTTGATCAGTCATCAAGAACACTTCAAATGTCACCACATCCAAAATAGTTACCTGACGTGATTGTTTCTTTCATCTCAATGGTTTTGGTGGAGGACATTTAATATATTGGCAAATGGGTAGAAAGTGTCCTTTAAGGGATGCCCAAGTCACAAAACAGCAGGAATGAAGATACATACAAAGGGCTAATCTATCAGAAGACTCAGAGAAATGTGATCTACTGTTGCCCTCTGCTGGAAACATCACTATAGTTTCAAATAACCCACAAGCATATATCCTTGTATAGCTTCCATAAATACATTGCAATAAAGCAACTTATTCCCAACAGCTTGCTTATTAATCACAAGTGGGCATCCTACAGGTAACAAACTGCAGTCGTACTATTAAAACTAGAATTATGAAACTGCATTTGTCATGCAACTACAGTACTCACTAAACTATTAACTTTGCTGCTTCAATCCAATGTCAAAATCATATGAATGAAAATATCATATTTTCTTATCCAATAGAACGGTGATGCTGGCAGCAATTAGTGGATCAACAAACCTCATACTTTAACACTAAGATATCCTTTAATAAAAATGGCCAATATTATTTGAATGTTTTATATTTATTTTCTGCATGGGCAATGCTTGTTAGGCATCCTGTCTAGCAATGCTTACGTATGGTAGTTTAGTGTCCCAAACCACTCTGAAAAACAGTTTGGTTGAAAGACAGTATTCTCAATAAACGATATGGCTACGAAGACCTTGGGATTTAAAATCAAAATGGTGCTTTAGAGAAAGCGGGTGCAAATGCAGCTCCTCTTTGCAACATATTAAAACAACTCTATTTTTTTTTCACTCTTCATCATTTACGAGAGTCAAGTGGTTATGGACTTCTGGATTGAATGGCCATCGCCAGGTTTTCTGGTGTTCTGGCATTTCACCAGCGGCTGTGGCTAACATCTTTAGAGGCAAAGTGATCTGCTCCATAGGCAACTGAGAAAAGGTTAACTGGGCTCTTGTATTTGGAATTGAATAATTTGGGTTCTGAATAAACTTTCAAATTTCAGATAATCTCTGATTGGTCCATTACACAAAAGTCCAAGAAAGCTAATTTCTGATTTTTTTTTTTTTGTCTAGGAAATTGGTTTATTTTGAGGAAATTTTAAGAGAGCTAGTTCTTGACTGGCCAGTCTTTGAGACAGGCTACATCTTGATGTTCTGTCAAGTGAAGCTGCTAGAAATTCTTTCTGCTGTTGGTTAATTAGAGGTATTTAATGTTGATATAATATAAGGCTAGGATCCAAACTTTGTTAACCTTCATTTTTCCTTATAAAGTTAGTACACTGTTTACAGATCTCAAGAGCTTCCCTGTGCCATAATAGTTAGTTGACAGATTCAAATTGGACCTTGTTTCCATTATGAAGCAGTGTTTTCCATTAATGCTGATTTTTAGATGGTCCTAGCTGGCAACAGATTTCATGTTCCTTCAATCAAGTACTAAATCTTGTGGTTAAAATATATACCTGCCCATACTGGACACTGCACCCTTAAAGCCATCTTTGTCAAGCTCGAACAACCAGACTCATATGTGTAGAGTTCAGTTCTAATTACTTTATTACAATACATCTATTTCCAAGAATTTCCTTAAAATGTTAGCTCTAGCCTGAGAAAGGCTAAATGCCTCAAGGCATCCAGCGTAGGTGGGTGGGGTTCAGACCTTGCCCTTTTATGTTTACATAATGATTCTAAGCTAATTTCCTGCTTCAGCTTTCCTCCCACCTTGAACTGTTGTCCTTCAACAATCTAATTGGTTTTGATAAGTAGATGATACCTTCATGATTTGGAATAATTGTGAAAAAGAACTCAGTACATTTCCAGAACATCTGAATAACATTCACCCAAATCTTCAATGTGCAATGGAAGACAAGAAGGATACAAATTTGCATTTTTAGATGTTTTGATCATTGGACGAGAAAAATTAACAAGTTACTACTTATATAAAAATTCCAACCATCATCCCTTCTAGAACAAAAGCCTCATTAAAATCCCTAATGTACATGCCAGATATATTTGTGAGCCTGAAAGACTTGGATAAGTAGAGATATCTTAATAGTGCTCTATAAGCTGACAGATGCTAGGAAGATCAGGGTGGGCAATCCAATCCAACAATAAAAATACTAACAGATATATATCCATGGACTACTACCCCCTCTACTACTCAGTTCTACACTGACTTTTACAGGCTAAACTGGAATGCTACTAAAGAAACACAACCTAAAAACCATTTGCAAATCAACAAAGAAAATCCAAGGAATTATTAGATCACCAAAAGATGGCAGAAATCCACTTTTACCATCAACGATTTATCATATCTCTTGTACTTATGTTATATATTTTCTGTTCTAAAATATCAAATTCAAACCATTTTACAATAGTTTGAAACGACTGTCAGACTAACATATCAATAGCAACCTCTAGTGAAAAAACAGTAAATATTTGGATTGTAGTATGAAAGATATAACTAAGACTATCCTATTGAGGTGACAGAAAATTTGGGGAAAAGGACAATTCTTCTAATGTAGATAGTTGAACAGAAGAAGAACAAGTAATGTACATGCAGTGGCTTGGTTCCAGATCTTACATTGCATGAAGTGAAAACTGATTTTCTTTCAAAGAAAGTTTTTGATCTAACAAAACTTTCTATTAGCTGAAGATATGGTAAAACTAGATTTATCTGACTGGGGAGGTATAATTTTTTCTAAGTTTATATTGGGGATAAATAATTATGTTTTAAAATCTCTTCTATCATCTCCAAATGGTAAACTTAAGATTTCTTCTATTGAGCTTATCTCTACTTTAAAAAATGAAAACTGTTCTGGTCCCCACACTGCCTCTCTGCTGTTTATTAAAGGAGCTTGACTTTTTTTCTGACTTCCACATACCTCTGAAAAATGCCACAGCTTTAAGAGTCACTTAAAACTTAGCTTCATAAAGCAGCAGCATCTTTTTTCAGACTGCTACAAGCAGAAAAGTGTTATATGTTGACAAGACCCAGAACATTTCTAATGAGCTATTTTTGAAGTGAAATAACAATAGTTATTAGTTATATAGAAATAACAATAATTATTTCTATCATTTGTATTCAATAGTTACTTCTATCATTTTTTCCAGGTAACAGGAATCTCTAGGGGAGGTATTATAGTCCATTTTTTATTTATGCAGAAGGCCTGCTGATAATGAACACTTCAAACTTTAATAGATAATACCACCATATGAATAAACTGCATATATACTATTTATCCTCAAAGAGGGATCTCAACAAAACTCCATACTAATCTGCGCAAGAATGGTTTATGACATTGTCCATTAGTATCTCTTTTTTCTTTCTTTATTCTCTCTGCCTGTCATAGTAAGTGCTTTTCTCTTCAAACTCTCTGTTTTCTGGCTATCTCCCTTATAAGAAAATGCCCAGTTAACCCTTTACTTACATTCCACTAAAGTGGTTTATCTACTCTTGCATTACAAAAGGACAAGGGTTTTTTTTTTTGCCTCTTACTTCAGGATTCAAATTTCTGCTCCGCCAAGTACATTGTACAAGATTGTGGAAAAGCTGCAGAAGTCACACTCTGCTCTTCTCCCCTACAGATGGGAGCAAACTCTACATTTCACCTATAGGAGGCTGATTTCTAATAGAATCTTCAAAATAATATTCAGGAATTAGTGAATAGTTTATTGCAGCTCTAATGCTCTACCACCAGATGGAGAGTGGATTTCTGTTAGTTCAGAATTAAAACTAGGCCACTTAATCTAAAATATGGATTCAAGGATTTCAATGGAATGACTGCTCTTTATTGTAAACTACCCAAATAAGTGGTATTTAGGATTAATTTGTTCCTTTATTATGTCTCTCTATATAATGAAAAACTAGCATATTCTGCTCTACTATTGTATAGTTTGGAGGAATGATACCATAGTACTCCTTATTCTAAAAGCAAGAACAGTTCAAAGAAAATATTCATTAAACTTCCAAAATATATATGTTTGCTTGTAAGCAAAAAGATCCAGAATCTTTTTGCTGCAAGAATACAGTTGGTTTTGTGCAGAATATGGCTCATACCATATGCTATTATTTTGCAGCTTTTAAAGGCATTTTACCACTATTGTCAATCTAAATGGAAAAGAAATTCCAAATAAAATTACAACAAAAGTTTGCAGCTATTCAGAAAACATTTTTTTCAAGGTACACAGCTATTGGAAACAAAAGGGAAAATCAAGCACCAGGTCTACATGGGATTACTGAATGTCAGGCACAACAGTCTGAAATTAAAGGGAAAGAGCTCATTGTTATTAACTGATCAAAAGGTCAGAAGGTATACAATGTCATCACACCACCTGTTTGAAGGCAATACAGATTCCTAAAGGTTGAGAACCAGTTTAGTGTAGTGGTTAAGGCATCAGTCTAGAAGCCAGGAGACCATGAGTTTTAGTCTTTAACCATGAAAGCCAGCTAGGTGACTTTAGGCCAGACATCAGACTTGGATGACAAGCTGATTGGTCAACTCCTATTGTAACCAATAGATCAACACTTGGTTGATCTAAAACAAAACAAAAAAACCAAAAAGCAGATCCTGAACTTATGGGAGAATGCTACGAAGAAAAAAAAATCAATAAATGTATCCCATATATCTGGGCAAGTTGTATCTTTCACTGAAAGCATCTGATGAAGAAAACTGCAGCCTACAAAAAGTTATGCTTTTTAATAAATGTGTTATTCAGAAAAGGTACTGCTAGACTCCTGATTTTTTGCCACAATAAGCTAACAGTTTCCTCCTACAAGGCAGGGTATGGATTCTATTGAAAGTTGAAATTCCCCAAGTCAGGAATATTGGATTTATCAACAAATGCCTGCCATTTGGCCCTACACCTAAGAAGCTCAAAGCAAGGCTTCTGACAAGCTATGGGGAAAACCAATAAAAGAAATACAGATTTATATAAATATATAAGAAGGAATTGCACTGTTATATTGGCAGTCAACTATTTAAACTTCACCCAAGTGTGCAATAAAGATTCTTATCTCACCATCTTGTGTTGGCACTGCTCTTGTATTTTTATCCAATTTTTAGAGTCTAATGTCAGATACAAGGAACCAGAATAACTCTGTGAACAGGCTTAAGTAGTTGCTTTATTGTTGATCACCTATATTACAAGAAACTCACGAGATTGTTTTCATTCCCTTGGGAACCAGCAGGTAAGGCTTTCGTAGACTGGTCTATGATGTGTCCTCTCCGCAGCTATTCCATATGGACATGCCTCTTAACTCCCCCTCCCATTCAGCTGGTGATTCTGCTACACTATTGATCCACGGACCGATCATTTCCTATTCCAATGCAAGTACTGACTCTATTTTAATATGGTTCGCTTACAAGCAAACGTATATATTTTGGAAGTTTAACAACTATGGTGGCCATTTATACATTACCTTTCCCCCAAAAAGAAATATAGCAATAAAGC
>JANHZU010006501.1:201411-216771 GCA_032468055.1 Acrochordus granulatus | reverse complement strand
AGAAAAATCCAGTCCAGATGCCTGTTTTTTAAATTTTGTTGCGATGCAATTACCCTGGACGAGTGAGAGTCTTCACAAACTAATAGAATAGTGCAGTTTTCCTCCCTCTGCTGGAGCCTAAAGGAATAATAATTACCGTTCATTCATCCACCCCCAAAGTGACTGGGTGGTTCACAATTTAAAACAGTGTATAAAAAAAGTAAACATCCATCCAGGCAGCATACTATTGTATATGTAGAAAATAATTCAAACAAGGGAATTGCATCCATACTAATACATAATCTCTCATTAGAGTGATTGCTACTATTTGTGTATCCAAAGGAGTTAAAAATATGAAGGCCACAATGAAAGTCACAGTTAAAAGCTTTTGGCCAACGTTTAGTTTTGAAATGGTACACCTTAATTCAGCATTGTGCCAGCTAAGCATTGCCTGTAACTAAAACTTAGCACTGGTAAAACTTGCCATTAATTTCTAAACAGTTTGTATGAATTTACTGCTTAATAAATATACAATTCCTTTTCTCATCCACAACTGGATTCTGCTTTATTGCACTATTCTGTTGGAAATGGCAATGACATTTTGATGTTCTTAAAATAATAATGGCAGGGGTTATCTATAAAAGCTATCTATAAAGACAAAGCGTGGAACTATTTTGCAGATTTTTAAAATATAATACCACTTATTGCTCTCACAAGCTTGGGATACATGCATTTCTTTATCACCATTACCCTCACTGAACTTGAGCACAGCACAGAATAAGTTTTCCCACTCTTAATTTCAATACTGTGCATTGTACTGCACTTATTCAGATTACAGGTAATCCTCACCATGGGATAGGCATGAGAAAATTCATTATTAAGCAGTGAGGTCATTAAGCAAGGTATCATGTGACTGCACCCCATTTTACAACTTTTTTGCCATCAATAAGTGAATCACCCACAGTTGTTAAGCAAGACATCATGTGATTACGATTTGTGATTGCCTTCTAGCTTTGCTTGTTGGAACCTGACTGGGAAGCCACCCTCACCCTCCTTTTTATGTACGAAATCTTTTTAACCCACCTCGCTAGTCTGCCGGGTTTTTTATTTTAATGCTTTTATTTTTTTAAAATGTTTTTAAGTAATGTTTTTAGAATTGTTTTTGTTAGCCGCTGAGAGTCTCCGGATTTTGACATCATATAAATTAATTAAATAAATAAAAATAAGGTCACAAATGGTAATTACCTTGCTGCAGGATGTTGTACCTATCATGAATTGATAGTACTTGGATATGCAGTCATGACTGCAGAGAGGCTGTGACAGTTACTCTCTTTTTTCAGCACTATCATGACTTTGAATGTCCTCTAATTGAATGGTAGTAAGTTAAAGAACACCTATAGGTTTTAGGAATCTTTGTTATCATAGGAGTCTTTCAACCTTAATTGATATTTTGCAGTAAATTGGAGTTTTAGAATTTCATATTGGTAGCATTTCTGAATAGGCTTTTCCTAAATAAATGGATGTTCACACTCGAATATGATAAACTCAGTTGATTGCAGTTTAGAGTAATGATTTGTGGTTTGAAAATGGCTCTTTTATTTAACAGTGCAATCCTATGGACACCTACTGAGAAGCTGATTCCACTGAATTGGCTTGATCTTAACACACCTGAAGTGAAGGAGATGACTGCGGCTATTTTAAAATGTATGGACTTTAATGATAATTATTCTTGAGTTATATAGGACTAGGACTAAATCTGTTTGTTCCAGTATTTGTTTCTGAAATTAATAGTTGTCTTTCCCCTTAATTGTATTGTCAAGAAACAAATTATGCATAACTAGCGTTATAAATGTTTCTTGGCAATTTTGTCAAATACACAATGGACGGATAAGTACACTCTTGTTCTGGTAGAATTATGTGGCATCATAATGAGACTTAAAAATCATATTCTATTCCACTTGGTGCTGTCTTGTGGAACAGAAAGATTGTAAGCTAATTAGTCTACGAGCAGTTTCAATTCCGTAAATTCCATATTTGTGACACTCAAGTTTTCCAAGTGTGACATAGATATTTCTAAAAGGCAGCCCAGACAATTACTCAAAGAGGCATGGACCTGGTCAGAAAAGAGGGAATAGTGTGGGAATCAATACAGAACAATGGTGGAGTCAAGATGAATAGAGGGAACTATAACCTATCATATACACAGAGGTTATTTCAGATGTCAGACTGAAATACAAAAATAAGAAAGTATCCATGGTGGTTGGGAACATATGAGAGTAAGAATACATCAAGAAACATTGATTAGAAACAGCAGGCTTTGTTTTAGTGCTATTTTGTGATTACAAGAAAAAATGGCTGAATTGTGAAGATGAGAAAAACTTTTAATAACAACCCCAAATTTGAGAATGGTTTTAACTCACAATTAATAATATTGAGCTACAGTGGCTTATGTTTTAAACAGTGTTTGATTTAAGAAAACTTAAGAAAACCCTTAGCAAAATCAGTAGAAATCTGATTTATTAGTATGCAAAGCCTTTTAGAAAGTTTATCATCTTTTTAATGTAGCATAGTATGTAAGTTGAAAGTTTGGAAAGTTAAATGATTGAAAAAAACAGGGGGATCAGTAGACTTAGTAAATCTTAAATATTGTATTAATGGGAAAACAAATCTATTTTAAAATAATTTTCAGTGAAATACTACTAAATACTTTAAGCATAATTAAATTATGTTATAAATGGTTAATATAGTAATTTTAACATATATAGATACCTCTAGTAATTCCCAAACATGATCACCTGAAAAAGATGGCACTTTATTATTTATTATATATATATATATATACATGCTTCCTATACTTTTGTTAAGCAAAGAAGCGTGCTTCGAAAAACAAACAATTTGACTGAAAAATGCAGTTGGTGGAGATTTTCAGTTCCTATCATGACTTAAAATGACCACTGATCCCACAACATATTATTATCCATTTGTCAATAAACATACATCCTATTTTTTCATTTGTAGTTCAAAGTGACTATCCAAATAAATTATAAAATAATGTTAAAACAAAGACAGTGTAAAGAAAGTCATTTTAAAATCTATAACCCTGCAAAAAATAGCAATTAGAAACTGATGCAGCTTTCCTTAGTCATTATGGTCTGTTCTTATCCTACCAGTTTTTTCAAAAACAAATTTAACTAACATTATAGTTAAATAATTAACCAGCCTACCCCAACCAGGGTACTTTCCAAGTTTTGTATGTCAGTTGTATGTCAGGATTAGTGACTCAAATTAAAAACCCATATTCTCAAGAATATCTGCTATTATTTCTAGATTGGTTATTCTGTTGACTAGAAGAACTTATCTTAGCATGATTAAGTTTCAGTTGAGAAGAGAGATTCCTGTTTCAGTTCCATTCACTATTTGTATAACTGACAGGTGTACATTTTCTTAATATTCCATCAATCACTGCAAAAAAAGTTTGAATTTAATAAATGAATATTTTATATTTGGGGTTGGATAATAATATCCATTGCTAACAAAATCTGTCCAATCTATCTCCTATGATAAACGTGGTATTAGTTTTTATAATTAGAACTGCAGGTAGAAGCCTCCAAAAATACAACTTCTATTACTAACACACTTACAGTACACACTAATTTTAAATATACACAATTAAATGATCTGTTGTTGGACATATCTAAATAGAGGCATAACATATAAACATATACAGTAGCTAATTTTCATGCCTTCCCAAAATATGTCAACCACATTTCTTATAGTGTGAATATCTTTATTGCTTTCTTCCATAATACAGCTAATCTTTTAAGAGCATAGGGATACTGTCCAAAATCTTGAACTCTGTAATTGGAGGGAGTCTATTAATGAAAATGGACATCCCATAGTACAAACCAGTACTAAGAAGATATTCTGCACTTTTCTGCTACATAGCAGGAAGATTGCTTTGCATTGTAAAATTATATGGATCTGAAGGATTATGGATCATTGTATTTGCAATCTACAAATAAGTAATGATGCATTATATCTTTGCTTTTGTTCTCTAATTTATATTGAAGTAATTAATTAAATATATATTAAAAAGCACTATAGCAGTAGTAGGCAAAACACCTTTCTCTGTTACTTAGCATCATATCTAGCAAACAAGTGGTACTTTTTACAATTAATCTATATGACATTTTGCTATTGAGTTCAGCACCATGTATCTAGGTAGATCATTATGATTTTGAATATTTAGTATACAAGCTAAACCATAATGTACCTACAAGCTGATGGCTAAGAAGGCCAATATGATTGTCCAAGCATGTGATATAAGTTCATACTATGTTTGAAACGAAAGGCATTATACTTATATAAATAAGTACTGTAGCATTTGGATGCTAAGGGTGGAACAGCTACCCATTATGGAAGCTGAAGGGCTGTTTGAGGAAACAGCATTCCTCGACCTAGTTTTCCCCTTTTTCAGTGTTCATTGCTATATAATATTTAATAATTTCTTGTGTGCTTCCTTTATTCAGTGATACATTGTAGGGAGAAACTAAAATATGATAAAACATATACTGCAATGACGATTCAATACCTGTGACTAGGACTCATCATTCTGGCTGCAGGAACAGAACCTGTCTAACTTTGCCACATGGCTTCTTTTTGTCTTATTGTGCGACATCCTGTTACATGGGGAGGTGCTATGCTTCTGCCTCTGCTTGAATACTCACAGTAGCTTTTTCTGCAGTTCAAAGCTTGCAGCATTAAGCTGCTATTATTTGAGGGAAGCAATATTAAAAGTGTAGGCCATCTGTGCAGATCCTGTAATTTGTTCAGTGATTCTATAATGTCCTTTCTATTACTCTCTGTGTTCTGGACTACTATAGCAATCAAATTCCGATACTATTATAATTATTTTAGTTCAAAAATATGAACTAAAAAATTCTCTAAACAATTGAAATATACGGAGATAATTTATTTCTGTTTGGTCTACACTTGTAGATGCTTTTCACTGAAGCTGTGTAATTATATTTGGCATAATTTGGTCTAATTAGCCTCTACTTAGTGATTTGTGATGTCTGTCAAAGAGCGTTAGCAGACAACGTAGTGAGTTAAAAACTAATGTGATGACCTCATCTCTGTTTAGTAAACTCTGGAATACAAACTACATTGGAGAAGGAGTGCTGAAACTGTATCAGTCCATTTTATGCTGCAAATTAATTGGCTTTAACACAGATACCAAATTCATTTAACCATTTTAATTATGGGGGAAATGCAGAGAAAAAAAATCAGGACTGTATTACTTGGCTTATTGTATCTGCTTGACAATATTTCCCTCATGTTTTTAACACAGAATCCTGCTGTTCTCTGAAATTATTTTCCTCTATGCTAACATGCCAGGCATTAAGTCACATTCATTAATTTAGCACTTACATAGAAATGCACATGCATTTGCATGTGCAATCACTTCTTTTTAAAACAATGTGAAGTGTGATTGCGATGGCTGGCTCTCTAATAATTGGTCACCTAACATCTACAATAGGTGTCACTGTACTGCTAGTACAATTGTTATTCGTGACTTCAGGATTGGGCTAGGATGCTGCTTGTCTGGCTCCATCTGCAGGGCTCTAATGCCTCCTGTGTGCAGATCCCTTCAACACACAAGTTGAGCCAGCTGACGAGCAGGCAGCACATCTTTGCTCTTCTACTTGCTTTGCCACAGCATAGCAGTTTCTGGTGATTCAGCCTCCAGACATTTGGGGGGAAAGCTCTCAAAAGCTTTCGCAAGCAAATGAAACTGGGAATCACGATGGGGAGCTATTTAACCAGTCAAGCCCTGGATCAAACTTAAAAAGCTGATTTCTTATTCAGCACAGTGGAAAAGGTCACCTTGCCTTGCTGAAAAAAGAAGCACAATCGCTCAGCTTTGCTGCTCTTTATTTGTATCTTCTGCACCCTCTGTTTACCAAGTAAGGCTCTCTGCTTATACAGACAGGGATACTCATGGTAGATGACAAGGGAAAGAACATGAAATGTCTCACCTTCTTCTTGATGCTTCCAGAGACAGTTAAGAACAGGTCCAAGAAAAGCTCAAAGAAGGTAAACAGTAGTAGCAACAGCAGCAGCAACAGCAGTAACAGCAGTGGCAGCGGCAGCAACAGCAAATTACCTCCAGTGTGCTATGAAATCATTACCTTGAAGACTAAAAAGAAGAAAAAGATGGCTGCTGATATTTTCCCCCGAAAAAAATCAGCTAACAATAACACAACTGCTGTCCAGCAGTACCACCAGCAAAATATCAATAACAACAATATTATTCCAGCTCCCAATTGGCAAGGACTTTATCCCACCATCCGAGAAAGGTAAGGAAGTTTGGCTCTATTTCTTTCTTAAGTTTGCAAGTTCTGGAGCAGTGTGTAGTGATATGTTTTATTAGTACAGGATCATTCATTAAAAGTGAAAAGTGTTTAGAATTGTCTAAAAACAATGAAGAAAGTATGCAAATCTCCATCCCATTGGAAGGTAGAATAGGGCTGTGGCTCAGTGGCAGAATCACTTGCTATTTGTACCAGAGTCTCAACTTCAAAACCTTGGTAATAAATTCTCCTCTGAAAACCCAGAAAAGCAATTGCCCTTTAATGTAAGTCAACATTCCCTAGAATGACACCCTTAAGATGAAAATAATAGGGTGTCTGAAAATCTTGTGATACATAACCTTAAATGTCTGGAGAACTTCACATTGCAGAAACCTAGAGCTAATGGACCTAGATAAAACTTCTAGATGATTTCTAGATGACTTCATTTCCAACCCCTACAGCAGTGAGGTAGAGTTACCTACAGTAGTGGTCATCCTGATTTTTGCAGCCCAAGTAACCTGAGGGAAGGCTGGTATAAATAATACAGTGCACAGGTAATACTTGGACAGACTCTTGAATACAGGAAAGGCACTGCCAGGCAAGGTAGATAATCCTGAATTAGAATTTTCAGGGTTCCTAGGAAAATTCCAAAATGCCTCTGTAAATGACCTATTTCTCAGCCCAATGGGTCTGATTGACTTCACTGGTGCACTTGTGATCAGATTCTTCCACCCAGCATCACTGAAATAAATTACAGTTATCTGTGCTTGTTTATTTTGGTATAAGTGATATTAGCAGAAAAATATATTTCTGAAAAACAGGATCAAAAATTCTGCTAAATCACTGAGAAGAAGGAATAATCTTGGCATTGTCATCCCTTGATTTTTTCCTTCCTTCCACATCATCTACCATTTCAGAGAATTTCTCTCCTCCCAGAATTGTTCTGTGGGAGACAAAGGAATCCAGTGAAAAAAGAACTGGAATTAACCCTTTGAACATTTGGAAATGGCTGTGACTATATTAAAGGCAGTGTATGCTGAACTGTATAATGACATCCAGTGTGGTATGGGGACAAAGTATCAGCCTCAATATTGCACTAGCCATAAAATTAGAATAATGTTTCATAAAATTGTCAAACTAATTTGGGTCCAGTCACCTGCTAGCATAACCATCTCTCCAAACACTGTAGAACCACAGCACGGGCAGGAGAGTATTTTCACAGGAAGGGTGGGATCAAAAATAATCTGTGTGCATTTTCTTATATGAGAATATAACATTTTATAACTAAGAAAGCGTTGTTAATGTTTGTGGTTTGGCTAAATGTACCAGTTCTTCCATTTCTCTTAAAAACAAATTTAGCAGACGTTTGACTTTTGTTAAATCCTATAATCTGCACCATGTTCTGTTCAGAGAAATAAGCTTTGGGAAAGCATTATTTCAGAAGTGATAGAATCATGAGCAAGAACATTCTGTTATTCTAGTTGTTGCAATCTTTCCAAGTTGTTTAATGCATAATATGAGTAATAAGATGACAGCTTTCCTTTGGCTTCTTCCATAAAGGTGCTGAATTAGAAAACCCCGCTACTTTATTTCATGCAACCAGAGTCACAATCCTGCAGTGACTGGGTTTTTTTTTTAAAAAAATGCAGTTCAGCTGCATGATCACACTGAGCAATAAAATTTTCCCAGTGGAAGTAAGGATGAAAGTGATCTATTGATATGTCAGTGACCGCTGACACTTTACCTGTGACACATTGTACTTCATTCAGCGCAGAGAAAGTGTGATTCAAAAATGTTCTCAGTCTGATTTGTAGTACAGCACAGATAACAGAAAATGGTTCAGGCCCACTCCAGAAATTGCTGACATGAATGTCTTGTATGATAATGGAGAATATTTCAATGATCCAAATTTGGAGTCGGGTAGTTTTCTTTGGAAGGAAACAACAATGGATCTGATCATTGGTTTTTTTTAATTATTTCAGTTACATCTGTTTGTAAACAAGATTTTTCCATATATTGGGTGAAAGTATATCTTATGCATGACTAAAAAGGTAGCATTCTCTGAAATTCTGAACCAGTTGATGAAAGTATCAATTACTATAGAAAAGAAAATAAATTTGGATCCAGTGTTAAATAAAGCCCTGTTCTGCTACAAAATATGCCATAGAGATGACTGGAAAAAGTGGCAATAATGCACTTATTATTGCAATAATGCAAGACAACTGCATTTCATTTTAAAAGGTGGGGAGAAAAATAATTACAGAACTTAGAAGAAAATCAAGCATGTTCAAAATATTTGGATGTTTGTAAGATCCATGATAGTGAAGAATCAGCTATAACATTGAGTTCACAAAAGAGGAAATATCACCAAAGCAGAAGAACAAATGCCTTTAGTGATAAAAAGTCCCTATCCATAATAATGGCAAAGCATGAGATAGAATTTCGTGGGAGGGAGACTTTTAAAAAATTAAAATGTAAGAAATTATCACATCTGTATGATAAACACCGAGCAGTTCTTCAGTAACTCAGGTATGACATTCCTACATTTTAATAAAAGTAATAATTACAACAAAGTTAGAAGCTAATATTTATGTATAATATTTTTTTATTTTTAAACTACAAATACAGTAGTGGCAATTTTGGCACTCAGCTCAGAGATTCAAGTCCTTTTTCATACTGTGAAATAATTTAATGTACTTAATTTTTATTACTATTTTTTCATCAATTAATATTATTATATTTTGTATCAACTATTTTCCCTTTTTTCTTTTTTGCTTTCACTTGCTTGCTCACTTTTTTCTTTTAAAATAATAAATACATATATTTTTAAAATGTGACAGTAAAAGTGTAAATCCAAATAATTTGTTCCTAAAATTAGTCTCTGTATCCTCATATCCTGCTTAATATACAGGCATCTTGTCAACCATCTTGCAAAAGTAGAATATCTTTAATGTGATTTAGCAGGATTTTTTCTGTGTCTTTATATTTTTAAATCAAATGTAATGAGAAACTATGGTTAATTAGGCCAGGAAATGTTAAATCATAGTATGCTAAGAAAGAAGGAAAGAGAGGATCGTGCAAGACTAAGAACACAATGAAGACACAACATTTGAGTAAATCTCAGTAATAAACTAGCTGTACTATATCTAAGCTGCCCAAAATTTGGGTAAAATGCCAAGGCATTATTATTTATGGAGTATTAAGGAGTAAATATTTACTAGTTTGTCGCGGGTTATAACTTATTCATTACTAGACTCTATTATTATCTTAAATTGAAGTTCTAAGCATATTATGTGGAGCAACATTACCACTGTTAGAGTCAAAATATATGAAAGTCATTTATACACATTGTTTTGCCCAAATTTGTCTTCCCGTTTTAATCATATTTTCAATAGGCACTGAAGGCAGATTGTTGGCTTGAGGAATCTACTTTTGGGAAAATGACCCAAAATCCCAGCATTGCTTCTCGTGGATGATATCTTTATGTCAGAAAATGAGGATGAAACTAACTGAGGAACTGTAGAATGTCGCTCTGGATTGGAAGAGACTTCCTAGCTATACACAGCAGTCTCTCATCTTATTGTTCAAATAGCTGGTCATTTTCTCCTTGTTCACTGACATAAACCATAGAGAAATAACAAAAAGTTCAATTTCATTCCAACTTTTACCTCACTCTTAAATATGTTTCCTGATTTGTGTTTATCTCAAACATATGAATACTATGCAGTATGTTATTTCATAAGCAATGTGGCGGTGTCATCCTACTGCTATCTAGTTATATCCCACTGAGTTGGATTCAGCTTCTGATGATGGGATGGGCAAGGGTTCACCATTTTGTCCAGTTTTTAGTAGTAACTCATAACTCTTCCAAGGACATGCCGGTACTCTCCCTTTATCCCATCCATCCACTTTAACTGCTACCTTTCCCTTCTTCTTTCAAACTTGCCAAGCATAATAATTCATCTTCTGCCCCATTACATGTCCCATTATTTTGTTTAAATTTGTCATTGCTTCCTTTCACCCTGTGGTGAATCTTCTTTTACTACTCTAGCACACTGTCCATCTTCATCTAATCTTGTGCCCAAGAAAACACTATCTACCACCTTCCCTTCTTTGCTATCAACTGTAAATTCACAAAGCATGCAGGTTGGTATTATTATTCTCATCTTAATATTTAACAATGGCCTGGATTTTTTTTTTCACTTTTGATTTTTACTTTAGAATGAGCTCTTATCTTCTTTCACAAAATGGGGTCCTCTGTATATTGCATAGACTTTTAACCTCCAGTTTTAACATACATTTCAGATAAAATATACATCCTTATCTCACTACTCTGTCAAAGGCCTTATTGTATTCACTGAAGCAAAAGAAAATTCCCAGCACACTCAGTTGATATGAGAAACAACCTATGAGGGTAGGAAAAAAAAATATATAGTGAAAATCAAAATAGAAAAAAAAAATTCTTCAGATTTCAAAGTTGAAGTACAGTGGCTTATGTGGTTGGGACGCTGGGGCTGATCATCTGTAGGCCCACATTCCAGACCTGGTTGCCGTTGTGTGTCGGGGTGAGCTCCTGTCACTCACTCAAGCCTCCTGCAGACCTTTTGAACCAGTGGTTCAAAAGCATGCAACTGTGAGTGTATAAATAGATACTACCTCGGTGGGAAACAGATCAGGGACATGAAAGGAGCCTCTTGAGTATCCTTTGGGCAATGGTGATGTCACCGACTAATCTTCTCAACACAGATGTGCCTTGCCAGTGCTTCCAGCACAGAAAAAAACAACCAAGTGACTTTCAGAATAAACTATTATGATTGCCAGGAAAAGGCAAAGGATAAAAGTCTTGAAGAACAGGAAAGAAAGAGAGTGATTAAGTGAAAATGTCTAAGATAATGCAGAAAATGTAAGAAAGGAATTTACTTTTACTTCACTGACTATAATAAGGCCTTTGACGTTAATTCCAGCCATATGTTTTCCCTATCATACCCTAGTGGCACATCTTTTCGATTTAATTTTCAATTTAATCTGTATTTTGAAATAAATAGTTCATGGACTTTTCTACAGTCTGTATCTGAAATACCCTGGCTAATTAATTGCATCCAGTTGTGTAGATATTAATGATCAGGGGGATCAGCTATTCAAAGGCACCATATGCCTTGAATATGCGTGATAACAGTTTGACAAGAAGATATAACATAAGATGATTGTTTATGCTGTCCAGGACCCCTTCTGGTGAGATGGGCAGCTATACACAATTGATAAATAAAATAAATATACTGAAATTACAAGTACATGGACAATTACCATGTAAAAGTAGGTAAACTTAAAAGTTTCCCCTTTCAGTCGTATCTGACTCTAGGGGGTAGTGCTCATCTCCATTTCATTGCCAAAGAGCCAGTGTTGTTCAAAGACACTTCTATGGTTATGTGGCTGGCATGGCTATATGCTGAGATGTAAGGAATGCTGTTACCTTCCTACCAATTTAGGCAGTACCTATTTATCTACTTTCATTTTGCATGCTTTTGAGCTGAGGCGAATAATGGAGCACATCCCATTACGTGGCGCCTGGCTCTCGAACTCAGGCTGCCGACCTTTTGGCCAACAAGCCCAGCATCTTAACTGCTAGGCCACCACATCCCAGAACTACTATATAGTTAATCCAATTTAACTGATCCTTCATATCTATATCCCAGCTTTAAGAGAAAGAAGTATTCATAGCCATAGGTATATAGGTAGATCGAATGTCATGGGAGAAAAAAAAAACATCTACCCAATGCCTACTGAGGGGATTATTAGATAACTTCCAGTTGGGAACATATGAAGTAGTTTCACAAATGATATGAAAAATGAAAGGAAACCAGTGTAGACTACATAGAAAATAATATAGACTACTTAATAAGTTTCTTAAAATGTCCAATAGATGTAGACATGCTAATACATATATTTACATGCATTTACCTGCATTTTTGAAAAGGAAAGTTCCCAACCTGCTTCTTCATTTTTTTTAAAAAAAATACCAGTGCAATTAAACTCTGGATTAAATGCCTCCCTTTTTCTTAGATGGCAAGGTATTTACTTCCCTTCGTTTAAAGTGTGGAAATCTCATCTGCTGAATTTGATGTTGCTCTTACTTACTTCATTGACTGGTGCCTTAGATAAATTTTTGACTATAATCAATTGTACCATTATTTACTATTAAAATTGTAAATTAATCATATGGACAGTTTGAATTATTTTGAAATATGTTTTCTTTTTAAAGCATCCTTCTTGGTGACATTTAAGATTGCTTTCTTATTTTCTGAAGAATACTCTATTCCTCCATTCTATCTCATGATCCTAGCTGACTTCTAACTGTGTCTTCTGTCCTAAAACTTTAGATTGCTTTTATTTGTAACAATCTCTTCCAAGTTACAATGGAGCTCTCACCAGGTGATGACATTTATTCTGCCTTCAAATCTTTGTTGAACTTTTGTCTTAATTCCTGTTGACAGGAAATAGATAACTTTCCCAAACTCCAAAAATTTAGCTAGAGGCAATTTGAAAGAAAATCTTTTTGTCTCTTCTGTTAGGCACACACATACACAAAGACAAATAGACACTGATTATTTTTGGAAGAAATTCCATTTTTTGAGAAGCATGATAGGATTTTTTTTCTCTAAAGTAGCTTAGCAGTCATGCATGTTTGCATGCTGAAGTACAAAATGTTTTTTTCTGTGGACAGAATAAAGCAACAATTTCATAATTAACTGGTAAAAAAGAGAGAAGTGATTGTATTTATTTTATATTTTTACCATACTCTTCAGATTTCTACAGTGAAAGTAAAATTTTGTATGGCTCTAAACCATAATGCTAGTGAAAATGTATTGAAAAGATTTATATACTGTATGATCCCAGGCAAATCAATCACAATAGTTTCCAACAAAAATAATAAATGCACATAAAGCCCCCAAAATGTTATACAAAATACAGTAAAGCATTTTAATGTTATAAACATTAATCATAGAGTCAAAACATCAAAAATAAATAAAGAAATCACAAACTATAAAAACATTGGCACAAGCATAAAAAATGCAACCCGCCACTAAAGTGTAAAATATTTATTTTAGATTTTAAAAAAATACACCAGAGAAAAGAAAGATCTGAAAGTTAGAGAAGGGAAATCCCAGAATGCCAGACCCCACTAGAGCAGGCAAATCTGAGCTACCAACAACCATCCAGCTTTATTTAGCCAGTAAAACTGAAGCATATCCTCGCATAAATTATATTGCTCTTGGCTGAAAGGCATGCCTTGAGATTATAAATTTCCCAGTTGTTAGGAACATGAGCCACTTGAAAAGTCCTTGATGTAATATATTAAAACTAGTTTAGTAGTAAAGGTAAAAGCAAGATAAAGGTTTCCCCTTTCAGTCGTGGCTGACTCTAGCGGGTGGAGCTCATCTCCAATTCACAGCTAAGAGAGCCAGCATTATCCAAAGATGCTTCCGTAGTCGTATGGTCAGCATGATTTTATGTTAAGGCACATGGATGCTGTTACCTTCCAACCAAGGTGGTACCTATTTTTATACTTTATTTATTTACTTGCATTTTACATGCTTTCAAACTGTTAGGTTGACAGGAGCTAGGCAGACAACAGAGCTCACCCCATTATGTAGCAACTTTTGGATCTCATGCTCAAGCCACCAACCTTCTGGCCAACAAGCCCAGTGTCTTAACCACTCATGCCATTATGTGCCTTAGGTTTAGTAGTAATAGGTCTTAATTACATTTTGAAAATATTATCTACAGCATTTTAACCAGATCCTTTTTGCTTCTCTGTAGAAAAAAATCACTTCAATTTTAAAAACTTTGCATTTTTTCTTCTTGTAGCACATACTAGATTACTTTCAAAAGCCATAGTATGGTATACTTACAAGTTCTCCAGAATTCTTCATCAAAATGAAGAATGTAATTGGTAACTATTTTAAGATACCAATCACAAGTTAGTTCAACTTTACTTATTTTCTACTGAGTAACTTCTAGATTTTATATTTTGATAATTTCTGTGGACATTTTTTCTGCATCAGAAATCCATAGTGGAATGTTCTAAAGCCAGGTTAAAGATGGATCATCATGAAGGAAATCTATGGGGTGATTGCTAGGAGTTGAAAATGACTTGATGGCACATAATCAATCATTGTTCTAAAATAAATGACAAGAATTCCCAATGAAAATAATGGGAATTTCTGGGAGGCCATTGACACATTTGAGTATATACAGTTATACACAGCAAGGTGGTGCCTCACTGGGGGGACAGTTATATGTTAGAAAGATTTAAAACAAAATTATGGATCATGAAAAAGATATGAATCAGTCACAAAAGTACCCATATTAACCCCAAAATAGGTGAGGGAAGAAAACACAAAGCCACAGTTTGGGATTGAACTGACATGCTTTCAAGTGGAATTATGGCTTGTAAAAATGGGGGAATAATCAAATGAGTGGAATGACTCTGCATCCCATCATTTCCTTTAGAAAAGCCTACCTACAGTTAAAGCTAACAATGGCAGTATATAATCCTCAGGCATTAGCCCTTCAAGGTAATCCAGATGTGTATCACCACTGTCTTTATTGTAAGATTATGTGAAACAGACTCTTGCAAAACTGAAAATATTTCTTCGCTTCTCTTGTTTTAATCCAGAAAACTAGAGAAAGTCCCTTCTGAAATACTATCCATGCTTTTCCCTCACCTGCAGACTGAGATGCCTCTTATCAGACAATTGCCAAGGCTGCAGATTTTCCTTCTGTCTGCCACGGTCTTCCCATATGCCATTGCATCAGCATATAGCAGTCTCCAAATTATTTTTAAATTGCATAAACAAATGAACCAAAATTTATTACATTACTATGAGGGCAAAGCTCTTGGAAAAGATATTCAAATGCAGAGATTAGTCTATACTTATAGAGATCAGAGGTGGCCACATAATGCGCAGGGAGGACTCATTAGAAAAGACTGTGATGCTGGGACGGATTGAAGGGAAGAGGAGAAGGG
>JANHZU010006501.1:82226-99522 GCA_032468055.1 Acrochordus granulatus | reverse complement strand
TCTGGCAGAGCTCTCATCTTCATTAGAGCACACAAGCCCCCGAACCACAGCAAGGTGGTGCCTCACTGGGGGGAGGACAGTAGGGCAGAGAAATAATTATGTTTTGCCACACTTATCACCACAAGGTAGGCCTTGATAGTGGCTCTAATTCATGTTTGGTTAGATTCTTCCCTTGTCTTCTGCCAGCACTGCTCCAGGCATCTCTTCACCCTCTTAAACACCCATAACTCTTCCACGGACCACAGGAAGTATTGGGTGTGATGGGTCGAGAGAGGCCACATACGCATGATCCTATCCAAAGCCTTGGCTGCTCTTTTGATGCCAGGACATACTCAGGGCTTCAGCAGGACATGTAGAAATGTAGGTATGCTTCAGCAGGTATGTAGAAATACCCCCAGGACATCCCCCAGCTCTCTCTGAAACCCTTTCAGGTCTATCAGTCACTGAGGGTGGAAAAACAAATAGGTCCATCCTCCCTGCAGAGGGGAATGGCATAAGAGAATCTCAAAGACACCAAGGGTCTGATCTGAGCATGACAAGGGGGATATTGAAAGTTCCCCCAACAGGTCTTGTTGCCATTGCTCTAACAAGAAAATCATATCCAGAGTGTGAGTGCTGTCTGAAGTAGGGCCCAAAATCTGGGATAGGCCCATGGCCATCATGGAGGCCAAGAACTCCTGAAGTAATCCTGAGGACAAACCCAGGGACAGCAAATTAAAATCCCCCAGAACCTTCAGCCTGGGGAAGTCCATCACCAACCCTGAGAGGGCCTTGACCAGCTCAGGCAGCAGGGAGGCTGGTATAGTAGCAACAATCCCAAATGATCCTGTGAGCTGAGCTTCAAGAACAGGGTCTCACAATTGGACACTTGTGGAGCAAGGCCCCTGGAGGCAGAAAGAGATTCTCAAATGACAACTGCCACCCTCCCTCCCCTGCCTTGGTGGTGCCAAACCTTGAATCAAGCTGGACACATCTCTGAGTGGGCACTATCCAACCCCCCATCAGGTGCCAGCCAGGTCTCAGTAATGCACTCCAGGTCAGCCTGCTCCTCCTCAATGATGCCACAAATCATGGGAGCTTTATTATTGACTGATCTGTCATTCACCAGCAGCAGCCAGACTGCAGGACCTCCAAGGGCATGCTGTCCAGGTGCTGGGAGTGAGCATGGAGGGCCGGAACAGGTGACTGATACTAAACATCGGGGGCATCTTCTCCTGCAACAGCCTGACCTCCAGCTCCCAGAGCATCCCATGCCCATCACCACCTGAATTTGATTGGGGTGATGTATCCCCTCCCATCCCAGTATCCCCCCTCTCCAAGCCATAGGCTCTGCCATCCCCCAACAACCACACACAATTACACACCTCACCAACCTAGAGGAAGGGATGAAGAACAGGAACCCACAGCACTATAGCATATGCTCTCAGCACCCTACAAGGCTCCCGCCTCCTCCCTCCCTCCTCACATATGATGCCCACTCCTCCATACCAAGCCCTCTCACAGCTACTTAGAGCAGAGCAAACTAATAATAATAATAAAATAGAACTTAGAGAACTAGCTTACTTTCTGGTATATATAGTTTTTGACAGAGCATGTTCACCAGCAGAGCATTTTGTGAATAAGAAAATCTCCTACAGCAGTTATTTTGTGAGTATACTGCATATACTGCATTCTGTTAATATTTCAAATGTGCTTCTGGCCCAAAAATGTTGTTTACCACTGGCTTTGATGCAATAGGAAAGATTAAAAGGAGACAGGAAAGGGAAGGAAAAGGGATCATAGCTGGGCTAAGAGGATTTTAACATGGATATTCCAGAAGAAAGGAAGAAAAAACATAGGGCACAGCCCAAGTAGAGAACAGAATCTGGAGAAAGAACAGCATAAAGAATACAGAGATAGATTATAAAGTCATATATGTTGCAGTGTCAAGAAATGCTGAACTTCTCATATTTATCTGAAGCTTTGGCTGCAGCTCTCTAGGGAATAGAGCATCTGCTGTTTCCTGATCAAAATAATCTCTTAAAAGGTCCACCAAGGAGCCATTCAATAAATCATAACAGAAAAATGTGTCAAAAAAAAAACAGAGAAGAAAGCTTTAGAATTAGCTTTAGAAGAATGTTTAAAGCTTAAACTGTTATATATTAAGTTTTTGGGCTATCCTGCCTCTGCTTTCTGGCTGTTTTCTGCATCCTTCTCTTCTCAGTGTATGTATGTATACATTTTAAATATTGATTCCTATATTAAGGTTAATCCTTGATTCTCCTTTTATTTGAGCTTTCCAACTATTCCCATCTAAATGCTCTTTCTTGGTAACAGTATTTTTTTTACAGACTTTCAGGAAGGCTTGGTGTATTTGATTTGATAAACATCTGGAATGTTGATTGGAGTTTCAGTGGAGCATCAGCATAAAGAAAACATAATGACTGATGTCATGAATATAGTATTATGTCTTACATACACACATTAGTTAGCAACAATGTGCCTAAAGTTTCCATGAACATAGCCAATATCATGATGCATTTATGTGAAACCATTTGTCTCATTTCATATGTGATTTTTGAATGTTGGCACTAGGAGGATAATATTAAGCATTAGCATTTTTATTCTCTCAAATTCATTAATGCAGATTATAAGCTATGGATCAATAAAAAAGAAACAAAAACCCTTGAAGTTTAATCAAGTCTTCTCTCCCTAAAACTGAGCTCAACTTTAGTAATACAGAGATCCATCTACATTGTTTCTTGGTAACCATAACGTTATATACCTAATGTTTTCTGTTCTTGGTGAGGAATGTTTATTTTCCATAAAGAAAGTTACAAGATTACTGGACAGAACAACTCAAATACTCTTGGATAAATACTCAGAACCTGTTAAAAAATACTTAGAGCCTATTAATAAAAATGAAACTAAGTGCTGAAATGGGTTGCAGTGTAATAATTTAAAAAATCTAAGCCTTCACTGTGGGGCACAGTGGTTTAGCAGTTAAAGATGCTGGGCTTGTTGGTCGAAAGGTCAGCAGCCTGAGTTTGAGACCCAGACGCCACATAATGGGGTGAGCTCCTGTCACTCACTCCAGCTCCTACCAACCTAACAATTCAAAAGCATGCAGATGCAAGTAGACAAAAAGGTAACAGCGTTCTGTGAACATTGGTGTGTAGTCATGCTGGCCACATGACCACAGAAATGTTTTCAGACAATGATGGCTCTTTGGCCATGAACTGGAGAAGAGCACTGCCCACTAGACTTGGCCACAACCAAAAGAGGAAACCTTTACCTTTACTTATGCCTTCATAAAATAGGCCTAGGATTGTAGTAGTCCTACTATCTGGCTACTGCACACTGCTGTTTTAAATATAGGCTTCCAAAATATAATTTGGAATTATAACAGTCAAGGATGTGACTGTTTTGTCTTTAATTCTGCATACATCACAATGCCCATAATGCCATCAAATTAAGGAATCCTCATCACAGCGCTGCAAGTTATGTATACATCACTAAACTTTTTCAGTTATGAAAAAGGAGAATAATCTACCATCTAGTCTTTAAATGCCAAGAGGTGCCAGTATTAGCCAATAGTTAAAGTGATTTTATATACAACAAAATACTTTGAGATGGAGAAAATAATAATTTAAAAAGCCAAAATAGCTACTCACTATTTGCTATTAACATTTATTTTGAAATGATATACTGTATGAATTAACATGCATTTCTCTTCTTTACAATAGAGTTACTTCAAAGTTTTACAATTTTAATCATAATTAAGATACTTTCCAATCTGTTATTATTCATTACATATGAATGTTTTCATGATTGCCATATAAGTGAAAATGGTTATTCAGTGGAACATTGCCCTCAGTGTTAAGTAGCTGGTGCTGCTTAACTTCTAAATGTTGTTTTTCATGTTAGAATATCTTAATAAAGCAAAAAAGTCACAGCATTACGAATCAATACATTGCAAGTAAAAACAGGAATGGCTACCAGAAAGAATCCTCCTTCACCTCATTACAAAAAAAAATGTCTTGATACCTCTTGGGGCACCATTGCTAATAGATAGAAAATGGTGCGTATCAAAAAAAAAAAACCCTCCAGCCCTGCCCTTCAACAGATACTCCTTCTCAATGTGTGTGCTTACGGTTTTCCACAATGCTACTTGGTTATATCCAGCAAAGTGCTCAACCAAAATAAAAGCAAAGCAGAGCTTGTGGAAAGGCATTTTCTTGTCATCTAAGAAAAAAAAGCGAGGGAGTTATTCTCTGTGACATCATACCTCGAGGCTCATATCTTCAAAAGACCATAAAGCACAAGGAGAAGAGAACTGTAAAATATCTTATTTTACAGGTTGCCCTCCTCAGCCATCCTCAGTTATTTTCTCATTAGAAGTCCTAGGAGATGGTTACAGGCCACAGGCTATATCTCACCTTTTCCTTATCATCCTAGCTACAAAAACAGTGACATAAATTGGAGAGGAGAATTAAATGACTAGACTGAGGGTGACTAATGCATTTAGGCACAGAGGTGAGTTTGAGACTCCAGGGGTTATGTGCTCAATTACCAACAGCTAACTAAAAGGCTTGGAAGCTGCTCCCATCATACCCAAAGAAAGAAGAAAAGGCAGACTGAACAAATAATCCAGCCTGCAAGTACATTTTCTCGAGCTATGGCGATCAGCTCTGAATGAGGAAATAATGTCCATCAGTGCCATTTAGGCAGCAATTTGGGCAAATACGGTCTTCCAGAAAATAATTATACAGATGCAAAATGGCTCTTGAATCTGCCTTATCTTCAACATTCAGGTTTAAGAGAGACAATGCAAAACAAATCTAATGATCCTTCATTGATCACTGGGGGAGGGACTTTCTTTTTTTCTTCTTCCAGCACCGTAAATATCACTAAATGCATTGCAGAATTCTCAAATCATATCTGAAAACTGACTGGTTAGATGCAATCCACTATGCACAGTTTAATATAAGAAACCTCAAGGAAATTGAGGAAATGGAAACATAACACCCTGTTCAAAATACATTTTTTTTGGTTAGGTGGGGCTGGCAGACTTCTTCGTTTTCCAACAGTAACAAGAAAGTCCTAACTGGGTTGAAGTGACATTGCACAAAGGCCATTAAGCTGCTACCTGTTGATCTAAGATTTGTTTATAATGACTTGCAAGGAATTCTTGCTTGCTAATGTTAAAATATGAATATATTCCTGCTGAAGTAGGAACAACTACATTCTACATAGGTCTTCTTGGTGCTATAACATGGATTAGCCCATAATACTTCCAGCATTGTCTTGAGCAAGAAACTAGGGCAAACCAAATCATCTTCACATAAAAATATGTCTCCTACCTTCTCCTACCTTTCTACCTTTTCCCTCTCATCATTTTCTAATCAAATTTATTCCTTGCAGAAATATGAGGTATTTATATTTGGCTCTACCCTCCTTTTGTATATGCTCCCAGCTATCTTTAGTACTTCATCTTAGCTAAAATGTTTTTGCTGTTGGATTCTTGTAGTTTCTAAATTACAGTTCAGCAATGAGATGCATTATGGAATAGAGTAGCCAATCCTTACATCCAGGTTTTTAATATGTCACATATTGTCACATGGATCTAGCTTGCAGAAATCCAGTTGACCACTAGATGGAAGCAAAAAATTATTTATAGCACTTCCTTCCAATCATCATATAGACGTTGTCACTCAGATCTAGTCTTTGTATCCAGGGCTGTCCGTGGCCAACAGTGCTCCATTTTGTACCCCCAGGATTTTCTGTAGTAGCACTACTTGATTTTGGCAATTCCGCTTCAGAAAATTGGTAGTGTGTCATTTCCCCATTTTGAAATGGGATATATATAAAAATTATTGAGTGAACCCTAAAATAGATTGAAAATATTTTTTAAAAAACATGATCCATCAGTTATATGAATAATATGTCTGCATTGTATCAATATCCCACACGATGCAACCTTCTCTTCTAAAATCAAGCAAAACAAAACAAGCAGTTCCCTATCACCCAGATGATCCACACTGATGTATAATGTCACATTTCACATAATATCACCCTTCATTTTGCACTCAAATACCCTGTGGCATGGTTTGGGGTGTACAAATGTAACTAGCTCAAGCAGGTTAAGAATATGGTGAAACAGGTGGTAATGGTCTTGCCATGGTGTGTCCATGGGATACCATTGCTGTCTGAGCTGCACTGATTTCCACTCTTTCCAGGTGATGGAAGCCTTAATGACTTAGAGCCTGGTTACTTGAGGGATTGCTGGTCTCTCATAACATCTGCCTATCTGATAAGACCTGGCAGAGTACATGCTCTTCAGGCCTTCTCAATTAAGTAGTGTCATCTGATGGGACACCAGAGATCCATAGAGTTCTCACCCTGATGACATTCCACAAGCTGTTAAAAACCTGGTTATTTCCCTAGGTCTGAGGCTAGCATGGTTTTGAACCTCTGTAAGATGTGGCTTTGTTTTCTATAGTTCTTTTTTCTGGATACACATCTCTTTGTTCTTTCATTTTATTGTTCTATATTTTTTACAGTGTAATGTGCTCAGCATTAGTGGGTATTGGGTGTCTTTCAATCTATGTAAATAATTAAATAAAGTGAACTCTCTGTAATAAAATGGGGATCTGAGTTTCAGCCTCTGTGACCCCAGTCTAACACTTTAACCACTGCTACATCTATTCTCATTCATATACTCTGTTTACCTATGAGAAAACAAAAGGACCCCAGAACAATATATAAGAGCAAAAACACTATCTTATGCAATAGGAACAATAAAATAATGACAACAACCATCAAAATGTAAGCGGTAAAGTTCATCCATTCAAACCCATTAAAAGTTTGAAGAAATAGCAAGTTTTTGACAACAAAATAATTTCCAACAAACCTCTCTTGGGAGATGCAGACTAATTATGTGGAAGGATGTTTCTTTCCAAGAACTTAATTTGATATCCAGGACAAAAATGCCACCATTATAAAGAATGTGAAGGATGGCCAAAATTAAATTATGAAAATTTAATTGCCACAAATAAACTTCTTAAAAGACATTGGCAGGAGGAGAGGTTATCTCTGAAACAAATTGTAGCTTTTTTCCTTTTTAATTGGAAACAACAATACACACTTAGACAGGACTAAATCCCACTGAATATTATGGGACTCATCTCTAAGTAGACAGGATTGGACTGTTAGCTTGATCTTTGAAAAACAGTTCAATATAATTATGAAGACAACAATGAAACCAGCATTTTAGTAATTAAGGAAAATAATTGGACTTTGCTTTTTTCTCTCCGGACTGGAACTGATGGAATCTAGAGGGACATGGTTAATGCAGCCCAACTTTCTCCAGGGTACTCATCCAGAATGAAGCTTATTTCACAGTTCTTGGTGATGGATATTATAAACTGAGATAAGCAATCTAAATACTTCTAAGAAATGTCGCACAATGGAATGACTGGGTTTCTGATTTTGGTGATACACAAATGTTCCTTAACATTAATTTTTATATTCCAAATATTCATTGAGTTGTGTTTAGTAGATTAAAATTTTTATTTTTAAGTATTTTTAATTATTGTTTTTAGTGTTGTTAGCCGCCGAGAGTCTTCAGATTTCGGCGGCATATAAATTTAATAAATAAATAAATAATAATTAACTGCTGTCTTAGTATTTACCTTAAAATGACTTTAGATATGCAGGATCAGCTGAGCAAGATAAATTGTTTTCTGCTACCTCAGTATGTTGTTTTATCTTGAAATAACTTCAGATACTTTATTGGCCAAGCATGGTTAGACACACAAGGAATTTGACTCCACTGCAGAAGTTCTCAGTATACTTGCAAGAGCATACATAAAATAATAAGCAATAAATGAAATTATGTATTCAACAGAAAAGTATGGATTCAAAGTATGCAGCCAGTAGAAAAAGAACATATAGACTTAAAACCATGATCTATTGGTAATTATGTATACACCTTAGACAGTACTTCTGGGTTAATTTAGAATTGTTTGCACTTTGTGTTCTGTCATATAGCATATTCAGCTTAATGATGGCATGGAGAAAAAACTACCCCTGTCTCTGGTTGTTTTGGTATGCAATTCCCTATAATGCCATCCAGAGGGAAGAGGTTCATACAAATTATGTCCAAGGAAAGAGGGGTCTGCAGATATTTTCTCCACCCTTCTTTTGGCTTTCTCAATATACAGATCCTCCATGGAAAGCAGGCTAGTTGCAATTATTCTTTCTGCAGTCCTGATTGTTCGTTGGAGTCCCTACCTATCCTGCAAAAAATCAACTAAATATATTTCTAAATAAATGCATGTACTGAATAGTCCCACCAATTTTAATAGAAAATTAGGAGTGTGCTTAACCAAGACTACTAGTTCTAGTCTGCAAACATCCAGATGATTCCTAGATGACGACAACAATCTCTTTGCTCCTATCTAGTGGTTATCTGGAAGTTTGCAGACCAGAACTAGTAGCCCTAGATTAACATTCTTCCCTTGAAGATATTGAATACATCTTATTTGATCATATTCTTAGCTTAAATAGGAATGTCTACAAATATTCTCATTAATCCAGGTCATGATATGTATTAAAAATTGCAAAATTTTTTTTGCAAAGTTTCTTAAAAAGGCAACTGGACTTCAATTATAAGATATTATTGGAGATGTTTCACCTTCTATCCAGAAGGCTTTTTCCATCTATCTTGTAATTAAAGTCCAGATGCCTTTTTTTAAGAAACTGCAAATTTTTTTGCAATTTTTAATACTTAAATAAGAATGTATATTTTCTCAATTAAATTATGAATTTAAAGTTCACCTTCAAAATTAAATATCTTAATTTCTTGTTGGAAGAAAATAGGAATATGGCTCAACCTAGAGTACAAGTTTTCACAAAATGATGGGGGGTGGGGGAAAACTACATTAAACTTTTTATTGGTTTGTGAATTTAAGAGAAAATATATCTTTGGAATACATTTTTAGCAAGCAGACAAAAGCAGGCATTTGATGTACTGAGTGCTTCAATTCATTGTTGATTCAGTAGGAATTAATATTTTTAAATGTCCTTCTAGTCAAAGAATGTGCAACTATGGAAGATAACACACCTGAAAACAATGAAGCAGGAAGAACTTCCAGATCCAACACTACATCATATAAGAAAGTATTCAGTGCAATGCTTGCATACCCAGATTTAATTCATATAATTTCAATGATCCATTCCGCGCCACACATACATACACACACACACAATTTTTTTTGGGAAAAATAACCCAATTGAACAGCTTTGATGGGAAAGGAAGTGGTAGGGATTTCAGTTCTCAAAGTGATGTTTGAAGCCTAGATGAGTGGAATTAGGTTAGGTGATGGATTTCTAGGCTGAAATCAGGCATTTGACAATTAACCTCCCTATCATAGATTTCAGATTCTCTCATTCTATCTGCATCAAATTAGTTAGATATGCTGATCTTGTGGATGAATTCTTCCAGGATTAGTGCTTCATTCAGATAAAGAGAAATGCTCTTCTTTTAACATTCTTTCTTGAAGCAAATAGAGACTAATTCATGATAATGTACAACAGCTTTTGGATAAATTAGCATAATTTGTCCCAACCTTTGTTTGCTGTATGGTCACAGATGAAGAGGACAGAAAACCTAGCATAGATTTTATAAAACTTAGCAGTGGATGGAAAGAAGAAAAAAAGAAAAAGAAAACACAAACGTAAATAGCAGTGAATTCAAATAAATTTTTAGTCAAAGATCAGCATAAGGAGGGTGGGATACAATTAATTAAAAAGCAGAAAAAATATACCAGAATCTAAAAACAATAATCATTATAAAAAACTAAAAGATATAAAACAATATATATTTATATTATATAAATATATATAATATATGTATATAATATAATTATAATATAAATCAAAATTCAAATATATATATATATATTTGAATCTAAAAGGAATCTAAGAAGAGGGTAGGAACATTAGAGGGGGATAGGGGAGTATAAAAAATAATATGTTGCAAACTAAATCTATCACAGTATAAACTATTCTAGTATGAAGAACTAGATGCCCATTAAGATTAATTTATCAAACAGGTCATCATCTGATGGATTTTAAGTGCCTTTGTGCAAAACCTAGCAACAATATGTCTTGCAGCAGGGAGATGTAGAATTATCCCACACAGTTGCAATAATGGTTTGATGAGGTTAGCACAAATGTCTCTGTAATATAGGCACAGAGAAGCACACCTCTGTGGTTTCTGTATTTCCAGAGTCACAAGGGCATTGTCTCTCTGGATAGGGAATCTTCCTGTGTCAGCCTTCAAGGGGAGGGCATGATATTGTGCCAGTGTAAAGACCCTCTTGTGATTAGGTCCTTTGTGATTAGTTAAGTATGCCATAGGGGAGAGAGTACTGGAAATAAATGTTGGGGGACATGGCTAGATCCATTTGGCACTCTGTGTATGCTACGCACTGTTTAATGACTGGTTTGGCCTGATCATCTCCTATGCTGAGTAGAAGACTTGGAGAGAAGCCCAAGGATGAGATGCTAGTTGCCACTGACATGTGGACTGAAAACCATCCCTCATAATTAATAGGACAAAGCCAAGGAGAAATGTACCTTTATTGTTTTATTTATTAGCACTGTAGTTCCATGTGACATAGTTATACTTTTTAAAAATTTAATGAGATATTATGATAACCTATAGAGGATTAATCCTCTTGAATGCTTAAGGACCAAATTAACTATGATCTTACTCTTAGCTATATTTCTGCTTTTTGTTGGATTGTTAAGAAGCTAAAATTCTGCTTGAGCATTTCTAAGGGCCATAAATGGCAATAATGTAAAAGCATCCCACACAGTTGCAGCAAATCCTTTCCGATCATCAGTAAAAAACTAACAACACCAACAATAATAATGGATTCAAAAACTTTGATTTTTTCTAACAACTTACCTAAAATTAATAAAGATTTTATATCTGTTACCTATATGTTGTATTTTCATCCCTGCGAAAGGAAAGAAGCATTGGCTACATTACCAAGGAGCAGCCCATTAACTGTGTTGGGACTACCAATTCTAGAATCATCTTTCCTCTAACCATGCAGCCACATTGCTTTTAGAACTGCATTTAGTGGATGCCTTAAAGCAGTGACACTCATGCAGAAGCTTGAAATAAGGTGGTTTAATGGATAGCATAAAGTTGCTTGAGGTCTGAGAAACAGAAAGGATGTGGGAAGGAAGAAACAAGAACAAAAACATCTTGCATTTCATCTCAGTTTCTGATTCTGGCTTTTTCCATAAAACAAGAGGTGTTCTAAAAAGGGACAAGCCACTTCTTTCTGGAGGTCTGAATTTTGGAAAAACTGGAACAACATAGAAAGACCATGAAACCTTTCTTCTGGAGATCTATATGTGTGCAGGAGAGAGGACAGTAAATTCTTATCACCTTCTTCCAAACTGGGTAATTTTGTTTAATAGAGATCAGAAGGGCTTGGTAGGAGAGGAAGTAGCTCAAGACCTCCTTTTTAGGGATATTTTATGAGTCCTATAGTTCTAACCAAGCTTTTCTTAGTCTGGATATTAAATCAGCATCAGAAACAATTATTAAGAAATATGATTTTGAACATTTATAGCAGCCCTCTTTTCTATTTGTACCAAAATGTGAGACACGGCACTCACAGTTCCCAAATTGTAATCAATGCTTAGCCGTGAAAGTCCTGGATGACCTCAGTGAAATCACTCAAGCTTGCAGTTCCTTGTTTTCAAAATTCAAATATTAATGAGAAATGCCTCATGGTAGTTATGGAGATGAATGGGATAGTTTTTGCAAGCAACTTGCATAGTAAAATTGGAATTGAAATTATTAATATTAATTAATGAAAAGTGCAATGTATGCTCCAAATGATGAACAAAGAGCAACTATGGATCCCTTGAGTTATCAAATGATAAAAACTGGTTGCCTTTCTCATAAAAAAAGAATGAGCTAATAATCCTCTGAGAAATATTATTTATTGGGCCATATTCTTCTTCATAATAGCACTCACATTATTAAATCCAGTTGCATTATTTGAAATTATGCCCTGTGAACCTTGGATTTAATAAAAAGCATTTCACAATATTAAAACACTTCTTTATAAACACAGCTTGTATGCTCTTCAGCTGCTGCTATCAACAGTGCAATCAAATAGTATATATAGAAAATTATCCAAAATCTACCTAGAAAAATAGATTTTGTAATGAGACAAGAGAATTTTTACTGAACTATTAATATTTGCAAAAAAAATATACTAAACCATATTAAATAAATATTACCCATAATGAGACATCAGCAGAACTTACTTTTTACATGTTTAAATGCATTTATACAGTAAGAATAATTCCTATGCATCAATATGTAATGTATTTACAATGATAAAATTAATATTAATATCACATTTGAGTGTCAATAAATCAATGCCAAATCTAAGAAACATTTGTTCTTTATTTACTGTACATTGTTATCTAGAAATAATTCACAGAGTTCGCTGAGAAAAGATGTATATAGAGATGACAGTGCAAGACTGATGCATTTCATTAAGACTGTCCTTCGTTACACAAGCCATTGGGACAAAAAGATATGCAATCAAAGATGAAGAAAAAGCCAGTAGAAATGTCTTGTGAATTTTTCCTACTCTTGTATTCATCTAAGTATTCCTCTGTGAAAGAGACTAAAACAGAACCATCTATTCATGGGATCCCTGAAGGGAGTGCTTTGGTTCTGTTAAGTTTTTCTTCCCTTTTGTTTCAAGTATAAGTTTATTTTATTCAGGGACATTTTGATTAATTATGTGTGACTCTTAACAAATTAGCAGTTTGAAATGATGTAAAAATGCAAAGAGATAAATAGGTACCATCTAAATTGATGGAAAGTAACAGTGTTCTATGTGCCTTGGAGTATAGTCATGCCAACCAAATGACCATGGAAGCATCTTCAGACTATGAAATGGAAATGAGCATTGCCCCTTAGAGAACCGAAAGGGGAAACCTTTACCTTAACCATATAAACAGATCTTCTCCAGGATATTGTTGTTGTTCAGTCACTCAGTCATATCCAACTCTCCACAACTGCATGGACAACAGCATAGCAGGGCTTCCTGTCCTTCACTGTCTCCCAGAGTTCCCCCAAATCCACACCCATTGCACCAACAATTCTATCTAACCATCTCATCATCTGCCCTCCCCTTCTCTTTTTGCCTTCAATCTTTCCCAACTTCACAGTCTTTTCCAATGAATTCTCTTTTCACATTAGGTGGCCAAAGTATGAGTTTCAGCTTCAGTATCTGTCCTTCAAATGAGCAGTCAGGGTTGATTTCCTTTAGGTCTGATAAAGACTGGTTTAGAGACTGGTTTGATCTCCTTGCAGTCCTGAGGACTCTCAAGAGTTTTCTCCAGAACCACAATTTGAAGGCATCAGTTCTTCTTCACTCAGCCTTCCTTATGGTTCAACTGTCACAGCAAACATATTATTGGGAGAACGATAGCTTTAACTATACGGACCTTTGCTGGCAAGGTGAAGTCTCTGCTTTTTAATACAATGTCTGTGTTTGCCATAGCTTTCCTCCCAAGAGCAAGCATCTTTTAATTTCATGACTGCAGTCACTGTCTGCAATGATTTTGGAGCTGAAGAACATAAAATCTGTCATTGTTTCCATGTCTTCCCCTTCTATTTGCCAGGAAGTGATGGGACCATATTCCATGGTCTTAATTTTTTAATGTTGAGTTTCAAGCCATCTTTGCACTCTCCTCTTTCACAAGTTTTCCTAATTTGCTGGCATATTGAGTGCAGCACTTTCACAGCATCATCTTTCAGGATTTTAAATAATTCATATTTAAAAATGGAATATCATCACCTCCACTAACTTTGTTGTTAGCAATGTTTCCTAAGGCCCACTTGACTTCACACTCCAGGATGTCCAGCTCTAGGTCATCATGGTTATCAGGGACATATTGATCTTCCTTGTATAGATCTTCTGTGTATTCTTGCCACTTCTTAATCTCTTCAGCTTCTGTTAGGTCCCTATCATTTTTATCCTTTATCATGCTCATTTTTTCACAAAATGTTCCCTTAATATCTCCAGTTCTCTTTAAGAGATTTCTAGTCTTTCCCAGTATATTTTCCTCTATTTCTTTGCATTCTTCATTTAAGATGGCCTTCTTATCTCTCCTTGCTGATCTCTAGAAAACTGCATTCAGTAGAGTATATCTTTCCCTTTCTCCCTTTCCTCAGCTATTTGTAAGGTCTCATCAGATGGCCACTTTGCTTTCTTGCATTTCTGTTTCTTTGGGATGATTTTAATAGCTACCTCTTGTACACTGTTATGCACCTCTCTCCAAAGTTCTTCAGGCACTCTACGAGTTTTAATCCCTTAAATCACCTCCACTGTACATTCATCAGGAATTTAATTGAGGTCATATGTGAATGACCTGTTGTTGTCCCTACTCTCTTCAATTTAAGCCTGAATTTTGCAATAAGAACCTCATGATCTGAGCCACAGTCATCTCCAAGTCTTGTTTTTACTGACTGTATAGAGCTTCTCCATATTTGGCTGCAAAGCATATTATCAATTTGATTTTGGTATCGACCATTTGGTGATGCCCATGTGTAGAGTTGTCTCTTAGGTTGTTGGAATTGTGCATTTGTTAGACCTGTGTATTCTCTTGACAAAACTCTGTTAGTCTTTGCCCTGCTTTATATTGTACTCCAATACTAAACTTGCCTGTTATTCCAGTTAATAACTGTAATTTTGACATCCTACTTTAGTATTCAAATCCCCTATGATGAAAAGGACATTTAGTTTTAGTGTGAATTTAAAAGGTGTTGTAGACCTTTATAGAACTGGTCAAGTTCAGACTTTGGCATCAGTGGTTGGGGCATAGACTTGGATTACTGTGATGCTGAATGGTTTGCCTCAGATTCAAACCGGGATCATTCTTGTGTTTGAGACTGCAAACTAGTACTGCTTTTCCCACTCTATTATTGACTATGGGAGCTACTCCATTTCTTCTAAGGGATTCTTGCCCACAGTAGTAGATATAGTGGTCATTTTAATTAAATTTGGCAATTCCCATCCATTTTAGTTCATTTATTCCCAAGACGTTGATGTTCAATCTTGCCATCTTACATTTGATAACATCCAGCTTTCCTTGATTCATAGATCTTACATTCCAGGTTCCTAGGCAATATTGTTCTTTACAGAATGGGACTTTCCTTCACCACCAAACATATCCACAGTTGCATCCTTTCAGCATTGGGTCAGCTGTTTCAATCAGGATGAAATGTGCTTCACTCTTTTTGAAACTACTTGTAATTGCCCTCAAGTAGCATACTGGACACCTTCTGACCTGTGGGGGGGGCTCATCTTCTGGCATAATATCTTTTAGCCTTTTGATACTGTCCTTGAGTTTTCTTGGAAAGCACACTGGAGTGGATTGCTATTTTCTCCTCCAGTGGATCATATTTTGTCAGAACTCTCCACTATGACTTGTCCATCTTTGGTGGCTCTGGATGGCATAGCTCATAGCTTCACTGAGTCATGCAAGCTCCCTTGCCATGACAAGGCATCAATCTATCCAGGATGACCTGTCCCCGAATTGACCTTCCAGGTTTTTCAATGGTGCAGGTATCACGGCTATAGTTAAGAACATGCTGGTCTTGTTGCTGGTCATTTATTTATTCTTGCATTTCTATGCTACCAATCTCCAGAGACTCTTGGCGGCTTACAAGCATTATATTTATACATTTATTTCAAACCCCACGCCCCTCAGATGGCTGGTGATGTTCGCATCTGGGGCATCCTCCACAGTTCCTGCTCTGCCCCAAGACAGGCATGTCCAGCTTTCGCTGCTCCCATTGCTGCCAGCTGGCTCCCCCCAAGAGGGTACCCATTCATCTACTTGCATTTTTACATGTTTTCAAACTGCTGGGTGGGCAGGAGCTGGAGGCAAGTGACGGGAGCTCACCCCATCATGTGGTGCTGTGGCTCGAACCTCCAGAGTGCCGGCCATCTCTGGTTGTCATAACTGTCATCATTAAGCCACTGCTCCACCACACCTCTATGGTCATCCTTTTTCTTTCCATTTTTTTTAGCATTATAGACTTTTCAAGAGAATTAGATCTACACACAATATGTCCAAAATGTGAAAATTTAAGCCTGATCATTGTAATTTAAATGTGAGCTGTAAATTTATTTGTTCTATGATTCTTTTGTTTATTTTCTTGGCTATCCACAGTATGCTGAAGAATTTTCTCCCATTCAAAATCATTAATATTCAAAAACATCAATATTTTCTATCCTACTTCAACCTTTACTTTCATAAAGTGTCACAGGAAAAACCATTGATTGCACAACTCTGAACACCATAGATATAGCATGCAGCATCTATTTTCTAAGACCTTCATCATCACCTTACCAATCTGTGTTTTTCTTTGACTGCTGGTTCATTTACTTTTGAAAACCAATAAGGCAGAAGCTGTCCATCACGAATATCTTCATTGTTAATTCTAAAGTTGTTTGCTCAACCTGTTGAACTTCTTTATATTTAAGCTGGTCACATTTTTTTCATTGTGCTCCTTAGCTTTTATTACCATAGCTGGCAGATCATTTGCATTTTCAGCTGTCAGAGCAATTTCATCAACATAGGACAGGTTATTAAATCTTCTTCCTCCAATTTTAAAACCACAGTCATTTTATTCCTGTTGAGATTCCTTCAATATATAAGCATGTAAACTGAATAAATAAGAAAAGAGTATGAAGCCTTATCTCACCCCTTTGTTGGCCTGGAATCATGTTCCATCTAGATTGTGGCTTTTCCTATGTATAAGTTTTTCATGAGGACAATGAAATGTTCTGGAATTCTCATTTTCTTAAGGATATTCCATATCCTGAAATGGTTTGCACAACTGAAGGCCTTTCGATAATTGACTCCTTTTCCTGTTCTTTGGTTTTATAAATGATTCTGTGTGCATCAGCAAAAACATTTTTCCTTGTTTTTTTATAAAACCAGTTTGAACACCTGGCATCTCCTTTTCCATGAAGTGCTCTAATCTATATGGGATGATTTTAAGAATGTAAATTTAAGAGTATTCTACAATAGTTTGCACATTCTGATGTCTTCCTTCCTGTTATTAATATATAGACTGATCTCTTACAATTAGATAACGCGAATTCAACTTACCTCCCAGTGAGGCACCACCTTGCTGTGGTTGGGGGGCTGGTGTGCTCTGAAGAAGATGAGAGCTCTGCCAGAGGTTCAA
>JANHZU010006501.1:63038-76924 GCA_032468055.1 Acrochordus granulatus | reverse complement strand
TCTATTTGCCAGGAAGTGATGGGACTGGTTGCCATGATCTTCGTTTTTTTAATGTTGAGTTTCAAGCCAGCTTTTGCTTTCACCCTCATTAAGAGGCTCTTTAGCTCCTGTTCACTTTCTGCCATAGAGTGGAATTGTCTGCATATCTGAGGTTGTTTATATTTCTCAATCTTAATTCTGGCTTATGATTCATCCAGCCCAGCATTTCACACGATGTACTCTGCATATAAGTTAAATAAGCAGGGTGACAATATACAGCTTTGTGTAATCCTTTCATTTCATTTTCCTGTACTCCTTTCCTTTTCTTTGTGTGTGTGTGTATAGATATTATTCTCATACATTTGGAGGGTATTCACATGTGGCATGTTTGTATCTGTGCTTATGCTTAATTAATTTAAATATAAACATTTAGGTTACTTTCTCACTCTATTACCACTATTCATTTTATATTTTTTCTTTTGCATTTCATTATTAAAATGATTAAACTATTAAAATAAATATTAAAATAAACACTATTAAAGTAATGAGGGATGTGATAGTCTAGCAGTTAAGATACTTCGTTGGCAGCCTGAGTTTGAGACTCAAACTCAGAACCTAGCAGTTCAGAAGCAGGTAACAATGCAAGTAGAAAAATAGGCAATGCCTAATTTAGTGGGAAAGATAACAGTGTTCCATATGCCTTGGCTAATAGTCATGCCAGCCATATGACAATGGAAGCATCTTTGGACAAACACTGACTCTTTCTGCTGTGAATTGGAGATGAATATCACACCTTAGATTTGGCCACAACTGTCAGGGGAAACATTTACCTTTTTAATTAATGTAATAATTTTAAAAATTGTGTGATTTATCTAAGTAAACAGTATAGTACACCGTAAATCAATTTGGATTTTCCAAACACTATGCATTTGAACTTGCAGGAACCAATGTGCCTGAGCACTAATCTTTTGACCATACTATTAACTCTCAGTCACAAGATTCAGAATCTTAATCTGGATATATTTGATCCCATGAGAGCTCAGGCTATGAAATATGCTTAAAAATCTACTTACTTTCAGTGGCATTTTCTGAGGAAGAGATCAATATTAACTTGGTGTATACATGATTATTCAGCATATAAATAAACGGTTTAGTACAATCTCCATATATGATTAAAGAAAAACACTTTTTCTGCATACTCATTCTGTTCTCTCTCTTTCTTTCCTCACCTATGGGTTTACATGTATAAGTGTATGCCTGAATCCATACTTTATTTCCTTGTTAGAATCAACAACGCATGATCTGATAAATAGGCATGAGGAAAGAAATAAAAATGTATGATTGTAGCATATAATATATATTATATACATATATATATAAACACATACCAGTATATATGCATACACAGACCAAATGTCTGCTTATAAAGACTGCAGATGCCATCATGCCTAAAAGAACATTTACTTTATTTCTGCAGAAATAATGCATGCAGTATTTCTAAAATCACAACTTTAGTGAGTTTCGCCTAGAGGAAATATTTAAATATTTCAAATATGGGATTTGAATAATGGAAATTTAAGCTTTTCTGGTCAGGATATTTAGAGCAGATTGTCTTCATGCTCCTCAGTGTGAAAGAAGTGGTACATAAAGAAGGCAGGTGAACATTTATGTAGGCTACAACAGAAAGGCTGTGTAATTAAAGGATTGAGAAGACTGAATGTAATTTTCCTTCCATTGATTTGTTGATCCAGGAAATGAGAATTAATTTTCTCATTTCATCTAGTGAGTATAGAAGTCATGAAAGGTGCTTGACTGACAGATCTGGGGAGTGGAGCCTTATTTATATATATTAAACAGATATATTGTGTACTTGCAAAAGCACAGCCTACATGTCCCTCATTTTCCTCAATACTAGCAAATAAAAATGGGCGTACCTGTGCTATATTAAAGAAGAGGAATTTACTTATAGTATTAGAATAACATAGTATAGATGTTTGGTAATCAAGGATTTAGGATACATTCTAGATAATTTGGAACAGAAGAGAATTTGTAATGCTTCTTCAAAATCTCTTTCAACCTGTGTTCTAATCTGTAACACTCTCCTGAGAAGACAGACACAGGCCTTGCTTGAGATGCCAGATAGCAGAGTTCTCATCCATTTCCCAAATGAGGATGTGTTGAAGATCAGAATGGAAATAAATATGGGATCCTAATTGTGACCATAACTTTTACATTTCCATTATTAAATATTGTTACCAACCTCTCTCACAAACAATATAATCTTTCTTGTTCGTTTGGGATAAACTGAAGCTAACCTGATATGTGGAGTGGTAGTTTGAATGATGAATGACAGTCTTTCACTTTGATATCAATCTTTCAGAAAGGGATATGGAGGGTTGTAGTATCTTTCTCATGTTTCTTGTTCTTAAAGCAGACATATATGCAACTGCCTTCATGTAGAAAATCCTGTATTGTTCCAGTATGCAGTTTCTTTGCAATATGCTGAGTCGCTAACACATTGCCACCACAGCTTCCTAGTGAAGAAACTTCAAGGTGAATTGCAGTTAACATAGCCACCTGAATTTTTCTGGGTAGGAATGTATTTCCTGTCTCAGCAGAATTTTGCTGAACCAATGCAAATGTAATATCCTTTCAAGTGCAGTTTGAGGAAGACAGCTATTCCCTGATCTCACAGAAATCTAAACCTGCTGGAGAGCACTATATCACAGTCTCCTCACAAGGAGCAGCTATCTGGAGCACTTATGGGTGATCTCAAGTTCTTTTCTTGCACAAATTTTCAAAGAACCAGTCGACTTGCTGGCTCTTCATTTTGTCACAGTTGTTAGCTCTGCTTTTCATGGAGTTATTTTTAGTCCACTGTTTCTTCCGCAGAAGCCTGGGATTTTTTGAAGTCGATATATTTTCAGGGCCAAGGATTATTTGTACAACAAATACAAGATCTGCTGACAAAGTATTATCACATTGCTATGTAGTTTTCAGAATATCATTCATTAACTAAAATTAGTAAGTTTTCTTGCCCATGTTAAGGATATAAAGCCTGTTTCAACTGAAAGCACAACCTACAGTTAGAAGATGCAGGTGCATTTTCATGGTGTCCTTGGTGGTTCTTCAGTGCAGAATATCTTGCAACTACTACTAGTAATAGGGGGATTGTTTTCGTTTATTTATTTATTTATTTATGTATTTATTTATTTAACACATTTCTGTGTTAAATAAATAAATTGCCACCAATTTCCGAAGACTCTTGTGGCTTACATAGATTAGCTATTATACATTACGTGTTTTTACTAACCCCGTCCCCCCACTGGCTGGCGATGTTCACATCCGGGGCCTCCTCCGCAGTTCCTGCTCTGCCCCCGGCAGGAGTATAGTCCATTCCGACTCACCGCTCAACTCGCTGCTCCCGCTGTAGCCAGCCAACTCCCACCGAACTGATACCTGTTTTATCTAATCGCCAGTTTTTACGTGCTTTCGAACTGCTGGGTGGGCAGAAGCTGGAGGCAAATGATGAGAGCTCACCCCATCATGAGGAGCTACGGATCGAACCAGAGTGTCGGCCATTTCTGGTCAGCACAACTGGCGTACTTAAACCGCTGTACCACCACACCTTTGTTATGTTGTACACTTTCCTAACCTGGGTAATTTCTAAATGAATGAGCTTCACATCACAAAACTGAAGTCTACAAGGCTAGAAAAACGCTGGGAAAAGCTATTATATTATGGTACCATAATATCATGAGCCTGCAGGAAATCACAGGAGAAATTATGAATTTGAGCAGGGGATAGAATTTTCACATTGCATATGAGAAGTTGTATATCCACAGAGACCCTTAAAAGGGGTGAAAATGTTCACAATTCTGTAGACTGAGATAAAATAAACCTAATATACTGCTTCATTTTCATATGGTAGATTTGAATGGCTTTTTATTTTAGGTGTGTAGATGAATGAAAGAAAGAACATAGTTACATGAGAGATCTAATTTTTTTCCTTTGAATTCCCTTAAGAAATTAACCCTGTGACAATATTTTTGTTTTTACTGTAAAAAAGTTAGCTAGGTGTGAGGAGCTTCTCTCTATGATGTCTTTTTGGAATGACATTAATAAACTATCAATTTATAGAATGGGTCCAATATCTAGATTCTGTATATTCCATTCTTGAATTAGAAAGGTAATGAAAAGTTTGTGGAAAGTTTTAAAAATTATTATCCTTTTATTTGTCAAGTTTTTCGATTCCCAAATATACACGATTTATTTTGACCAAAAAAAGGAAGGTTATCCTTCATTTCCATCTTTATATCAAAGGCTTTACTTACTATAAGATTTTCACTACAGACTTTTCTATATTTTCCCTGGGCCTCCCCACAAAAGCAGACAATTCCTATCTGCAGAATTTATGATATGGGAGCTAATTTACCAGCCCAAATTTTAACTGACAAAATCATATTTCATGTCCCCTTCAAAGTGAAATTGGTTTCCTCTTGCTTGGAGCAAAGAAGGCCCATGTAGTACAAATAATTCTTTAAAGTGTTTTTGATCTTTCATGCTGGATAGAAAATAATCAGAACTTAATAATCTATGCCATTTTCCATGCAAAGGCTATTGCAAGGGCTATTGAAAGCAGGCTCACAGTTTGTTCCTGAAAACTACAATTAAAGGCCAAATCCTGCACTGATTAATTGCTATGTAATCTGTCAGTTTAGAAACAGGTGATTCAGGATTAAATTATTTGTAAGGCAATTTACTATGACCTTAATGAAATGTAAGATCCACCAACTTAGTCTATTAATCTTTGTAACACTGAAAGTAACAGGTGATTCCTTTCAGCATGTCATTAAAAAATAATTTATTTCTTTAAAAATGACCAGAGGAAAAAAATGTTATAACATAGTTTATAAGGGATATGTATACCATGCATACACATGAAACATAATGAAACTGTCATATATTTAGTTCAGATCAACAGTCCATCTAGCTGATTTCATTACTTCTCCTCTGGCTTCATCTGTGTCCAAGCAGATGTGTATCTCAGATACTTTGAACTAAAAATGCTGAAGATTGAAACTTAGCTTCCTTAAGCCAGATCTGTAGTCTGAAATGCACAGTTTTTGCATAGTTATTTTTACTATGTGCATTTCTACATGTATGAATATGGGAACATTCATGCATTTCAGTTTACCAGTCAGATCAAAGGACTGATTTCAGCTAATTCGTTTAAAAATTTAGATGGAACAAACCTCATCCATCCCTCATTACATTTTCCTTTCAGGATAAACCATCTCAGTTAAAGTCCTAGTTTAAGCTCTTATAAATTTTGAATAAATAATTACTTTAAAATCAAATGTGAATATTCTAATGGCTTTCATTCCTTTCTTTGTTTAGCAGACAGAATGGACCAACTGCTTTGCTGTTCCATCCTGAAATTAAAGAAGCAATAGTGAAGCCAGGCACATATCAAGAGTTTCAGACTAATGGATCCTGGATCTTATCCTATAGATCACATTATGTCATTTGGAAGAGTCAAATGTCTGTCATCATTTGATTTTTACCAATATTAGTGTCAGGCCCCAAGAACACAGAAAGACAAGTAGAATTACTTCTGAGCAATTTCCTTTATTGTTCCTGATCTATACACAGAAATGGTGCCAATCAAAAGCTCTACTTGTATAATTAAAAATATATTCTGAGAATTGCAAGGGAGGAGCTGTCTTAACTCTATTTCATCCAACCAAACTGTCTAAACTTTGCTACCTTTTGGCCCTCTGGAATGCAGCCCCTCCCTCCTGGGAATCCAGACTACATTCCACTACAATTAGCTCTGGAAGAAAGATGCCATTTCAGTATAATCTGGAAATGATAGGGAATTAATTTTTTATCAAAATATCAGGGTTGTTTTATCTTTAGTCAGTTACTCATTTGAGCTTACAGAAAAAAAAGATAATACAAGTTAAGCAGACTGTTACACTTAGGATAAACACTGAAGTAGAGTTCTACACACAGTGCTATTAGAGAAAGAAGAAATAGAATAAAGGAATTTTATAGCAAAAGTGTCTTTGTGATGGGAAGCTTAACATAAAGCTAGATGAAGGTCTGCCAAATCTATAATGAAGAAAAAGGGTAAGATAAGTGACCAAGAAGCAAAGTGGCTGACTTAAACATGATTAAGACAACTAAGCAGTACAACACAAGGAATTCTGGGAGTTGTTCTCATAATCTGAGGAACAGATTAATTTCCGTTAATTTCTGTTTAAAACAGTATTAAAAGTTTGGAGAAAGTTGACCATAATGAAAGTTCTCAGAGATTCATGACTCATAAACCTAAAAATAAAAAAAAAGGCAATTTTATTCTGAAAAGTTGAATTATCATCACTGGCATGTCTCAGCTTGATAGGCATAGTGATTTGCAGACCAAAATATCTTGTACATGCAGGCTTTTATTATTCTCTTAAATTGAAGCAATACAGCTCATTCTGCGTTTGGAAACTTTGTCCAAATTAAGAAGAAATAAAACTGTGAATAACTCACTCACTTTTATCATAATAGACCATTAAATTTAATCTGTAGCAAAACAATAAAAACAAATACCAGTGTTGGGAACAAGGAAATTATAAGTTTTCCTGATTAATGCTGTAGGCAATAGTATTATATGCACAGTACCTTTACTGATCAAAACTAAAAAAGATCATGCAAAACAGATTCCTGCTCCTGAGATTTACTCTTCATCTGAGTTGTGATCATTCTTAAACTGATATGATTTTAGTTGCTCTTCAGCCAGAGTATTCTTGCAACCAAAATAAAGCAGGGGAAAAGAACTGGCAGCCTCTTCAGTTCTTGTGGGTTTATACCTTCCATCTTTCTTTAAGCTGGATTTTTAATTCAACAACATTGGAAGTCCACAGTCTCCCCATTTATCTAGCATGAGCATCTGGTTGATCAGTTAATTATATGTCAGTATCTCTCAGTAACCTGAGTTCTCTGCATAGCCAACTAATTAAATGTTTAATATAACAAAAACTAAAAAAAAAATCATCAATAATAAATATATGCTAGATAACCCATATCCTGTTACATTATTGTTTCAGCGATATTTTCTTACCTAAATAGAGAATGGCCACAGGTGGGCAAAAACTCAGTGGGAGTAGGAATGACTCCCGGCTTCCTGTCAGCTTCCTCATTAAATTTCATTGTGGGAAGCTGGCAGTAAGCATCATAAATTTTCCTTCCTTTCCTTCCTCGTTCGTTCCTTCCTTCCTTCCTTCCTTCCCTCCCTCCCTCCCTCCATTCCCATTTCTCTTTCTTTCCCTTCTCAGCAGGCATGTTAGTGGCTGCTACTGGTTGGGAAAGGAAGTGAGGGTTGTGAGGGGATGTAGGTTGAGAATGGTATGCAAGGATTGGAAGAGGTGCTGTGCAAGTTGTGAAGTATGCATGGGAAGCTCAAGAAGTGCCAGATGGGTTGGGGAAAGCACACAAGAGGCAGTATAGTTGGGAAGGATGAATGGGGAGGTGTAAGAGGTGCCACATGAGTTAAGGAAGGGACGTCACAGTAAAAGTTATAACAGAAGACTATTACATTCTAACAGTATTAAAATGGTCTGGTCCCATCCTCAAGAGAGTTCCTAATTAGCAGGGCCCAAGAACAGGGCCTTTTTTGGAATATAACCCTCCTCTAAAAAAAAGATCATATTTGTCCCTTGCTGGCCTTTCACAAGGCATTAAAAACTTGGCTTTATTGTCAAGCCCTGAAAATGGGGATGAGCTAATTATCTGGTCATATTGGCTATATTGACTATGCTGTGTTATATTATTTATGTTTTTAATCATTGGTTGTGTTTTTATTCTGCTTTTATTTTGTTTTAATTGCTAGCCACCCAGAGTCTATATATGAGATGGATGTCTACATAAATTTATTAAATTAATAAGACAGTAAACAAAAATGCTTTTCAAAATGCCACTCTTCACCTGCCATCGAAACAATTGTACTATAGACCCTCAGCAGCTAAGATGTGGAAATCATGAGACAGAGATACAACTAGCTACCATCTTACATCATCCAGTGGGATACTTAGAGAAGGGCGTTTAATTTTAAAATTAGCTAATGTCTTTGGAAGCTCATATGTACATAGTGATACATATAGGGAAACCAAAATTCTTGTCCTTTTTAACATGAGAGTTAAGTTTTTCAGTTTAGCACTAGTGCACTGAGGCTCCATTTTGGGTTTATGCATGGAAGGATTTTTAAAATATGTACAGGAGTAAATCATTATGGTGCTGCCAAATTTTAGAAGCATAGTCTTGGGATGTAAGAGCAATAAAAATGGGTTAGAACTTTGTATGTTATAGTTAGTGGCCTAATGATTAAAAGGAGCACTTTGAACTGAGTTTAAAAATGGAATGGCCTCTAATATGGATACAAAGCATTATTATAACGTTATTATATTTGTCTGTCCAAGTTCCATGAAGATTTATTTAGAAGCCCTTATATATATTCCGAGATATACAGATCTAACCAGCTCTTTTGTTTTGTCATACAATATAAATAATTGAAGAAAGATGCTCCAAACTTATCTCCATTAATCACGAGCTGTTTGAATAATGTACAATTTCTTCCCCCTTACTTTAAAATCTTTTTTTCGTTTTAATTCCATTGCAAATAGGAGCTCAGCCACAATTTATTGTTTCTAGATTTGTTATTATTTAATTATTTTTTGTTTGTGAACTTGAGTATGAAGAGAATCCCTCACCAATAACAAGGATTTAGGCCTTCCACCATGTGCACCAATAAGATCCTGAAAATACATAATTGTTAGAAGTTATACATTTCCCAGAAAAGCAATTTAGAATTTATGGTGCATATAGATTTCTCAAATGGTTGGTGGCAAGAGGAAAGAGAAAATATATTTTTTCTTAAATATTTATTTCTATTTAAATATTTATTTTTTTGTGTGTTTATTTTTTTCCAAGCCAGCTGCCAAAACATGTTTAGGAATGTGGATCAACTCACATATAAAGATAAAGATATAGAGATTATGATCTTTGACCAGATTTTATAGTAAAAATAGTTTGATATAACATTTCATTATTGGGAAATGGAAAAAAATAGGACAATATCTAATTAAAAGTTTTATTCACTTGTATAGCTTGGTGAAAATAGTTGGCTACCCAATATGTAAGAGTTAGCATCCCTTAAAAGTAATAAACATAAAATTTATCAATGTGGCCCTCATATATGAAAATTATTGGGGAGATCAGAGTATGTCTTGGGGCATCATAAAAAGAACATCATATGAGGAGATGAGAAACTTTCCACATCCCTAGTTTTACAAGGGCAAAGTCTATGCAAATAAGGAATCCCATGAAATCTTCCCACCTGTAGAAATGATGAAAGGGCATCAAAGCAGACTTTGTTTAGGAATGTTATTTTCCCTTACACCTGGGATTTTGTGTACTGTTATTATTGTTGTTCATCTTAGATTTCTAGATATTTTATTGGGTAGGCAGTATGCAGATTATCTTGCTGTCACTCTATGTGAATGAAATAAATTTGTGAGACTTAAGACATATAAATTCAACTGATTTGTCTGGGCTGCAAAAATTGATACATTTCTCTAGTCACTTGAAGAATGTTGCAGAGCAGCAGGAATCTAATCAAAAGATTTTCTTCATAACGACTGCTCCAATGATATGTGCTGAGAGCTTCAGCTGTAATTGATGGCATTCTTCTATGAAGAAGTGTGCTTGTACTAGGTTCTTCCTTTGGACTTTGGGAGGAACAAATGCAATGAAGAGTTTGCCCACCAGGTGGATGGCTCGAGTAAAAGGAGGAAAAATTGAAACCATGAAAGGGAAAAAGCTGCAGCGTGTATTTCAGGACCCTGGATCTCATTGATCCAAAGGGATCATTCAGGACCATGGAGAGCAATCCATCAACAATTATGTATTCCACCGTTGATAAGGATGGGCAGAGTTTTCTTGAGGTAAGAAAAGTACTATCTAAGTACTCCGCCTTAAAAGAGTTCTCTTTAATGTCCTTCCTTGCTTCTCTGGGATGTGGATTTCTGAGGAATATAGATTTTAATAGGAAACAGGCTTCCTAATAGGAAACAACTTCCTTTGGAGTGTGAAGGCAGTGGTAACTCCCTGAGAATTACTGGAAGAGCTGTGGAATTTAGGATTAAAATTGCTTCCTGACAATAGTCAAGAACTAATTCCATCATCCTCAGAGCAAATTTATTTTATTTATTTATTAAACTTGTATGCCACCAATCTCACAAAAAAACTAATCTAGGTGACTTACAATCCATAAGAAAGTAAAAACAATAAATATTAGTAATGGTGTTAAAAATTAATATTAAAAAAATTCCAATTGCCAAAACTTTTTGAGGGGTCCTAAGGTCCTCTTTCTAGCTTATAACCAAAAATGCTGATAATTAAGAATCATGATAACAACAATAATATTAATTGCTTAGGACGCCCAAAAATATGTTCCATTCTATACAAAATTCTGATGAGAAATCTACTGACACTTTTTTCATAGTGTAGAGGATATAGCTCTGCCCCTTAAACAAATATTGACATTATTTCTCAGAAACTGGAAAATAAGATAAACTGAAATCTTCCTGTCTCATTCAAGCTTTCTAGCCAATTTGATACTAAGATTTCTTCAAAGTCTTTGGGCAGATAAAGGTTACATTCTAAGTAGAACTATTAAAATGGAATAAAATGATCTTTAAATACAAAACTCCACAGCCAGATTCCTGCTGTTGCCACTTCTAGGTTTACTGCTTCAAAACAGCAGAATCTGTTTTGAATTCTATTCCATTGTTTGTGGAACCAGAAAGGCTGTTCAGAATCACAAGAGAGAACCATGAGATAGAAATCTCCTTTTTCCTATTTGAGCTACTCTTGTCTGTAAAAACTCTAGATGGCATCTGTAAAAGTAATGCAAAAGATAGAAAGCTTTCAGCAGAGAGGTGAGAAATACTCAGATGTTAGATATATACTCCACTCTGAATGTGCTTTGTGTATTTGCTATAAGGCTTTCCTCATTTCTTTTGCTATAAAACCCCTGTTTCTCCAAATTTTATTTTTTTATTTATGTATTGGATTTATATGCTGCCGAAATCAAAAGCTTTGCTATATCCACTTAATGGGCATTCAGAAGGCCAGAACTTAATTATAAATTGTGGATGTTCTTTAGGCTAGATAATTCAGCTATTATTTAAATAAATAAATATATTAAGAAGATTATTAAAGAAATAACAATAATTGTTGACAGAGGAATCAATGCAATAACAAACAGAAGTTATGACAATGAAACTCCTTGATTCCTCCCTTGATATTAACCTCTCCCAATCTATCACCATTGACCAGCAACTATGTCTTTCATTGTTCCACTGACCTTTGCATAAAGCTTCTGATGTTTCTACTGACTCCTGTTATTTCTAGACACTTTATTGTCCAATCACATGGCAAGGAGTAAAATACCTTTTTGTAATCAGTCCAAGCTATTGTATATGCAAGTGCTCTGGGACTTTAGAACTGAAATAGACAACCACCTGCCACATATTTCCCCAGACTTAATCATTGTTGATAAGAAAGATAAAAAACCCTGGATAGTGGGCGTGGAAGTATCTGCGGACAGCAAAATAGAAGAGGAAGAACTGAAGAAAATCGAAAAATACAAAGACCTGCAAATAAAAGTAGAATAATTATGGCAAAAGAAAGCAAAGGTAGTACCAATAGAGATAGGTACCTTGGATATAATCCCAAAACATCTGGAGGACTACTTGAATGCCATCAGCATTGACAAAATTACCATAAGTCAATTTCAAGAAGCAGGTTTACTTAGAATATGTAGAAGAGATGGCAGAGACAGGGGGAGGAATCAAATGTGGCATCAGCCTGAAGTCTCTGCATATCTACAAATGTACAAAGCCTAGCCCTATCTGATGGTCTTTGGACTTTATCTCACAACCACAGGTGTTCAACTGATAGTTGAACAGATTGTTGTAAATAGGCATGACAGTAAATCTGTTAGTTTGAATCTTGGTGCTTGGGTCTTGTCTTTCACACCTGACAGAACAGCTTACATCCTGTGATGATAACTTAAACACCATCAACATCTGCCTATACCAGGTTCTTGGGAAGAACTTAATAGATGTATAAAAATATCAAATCCATTCTAAACATCTGGCTGACTGTGTGATAAAATCAGAACATAACAGATTCACAACAGAATTCCAGCAAGGAAAAACATTACATGGTCAATTTCTACAAAATATTGAGGGGGAAGTAGATAAAAATAAATCCTGGCAATAACTTACAACTCGAACATTAAAAATGGTTACCAAGTGGCTCAGAGAGATGAAGCAATGTTAGAGACACCTATGCCATTGCTGGAAGGAAGACAAAGAACAAGATCAACTGATGCAATGGGAGTGCTCTACATGGGCTGCCCTTAAAGACCATCTGGAAACTTAAATTAATCCAGAATGCTGCAGCAAGCACAATAATGGGCCCCCCTAGGCTTGCCCATGTAACATTTCTGTTGTGCAAGCTCTATTGTCTTCCAGTTTCTTTCCATGCTATAATTCAAAATGTTGGTCATCACCAGCATTTTAAACCCTATAAGATACATGGCCAGGTTATCAATGGCATCACTTTTCCAGTCCCTTTCTAGTCTATTCCCCTAAATATTACCATCTGATGGGAACTAGGAAGCGTACCTTTTCCATTTCAGCCCTTACTGTATGGAACACTATTCCTTCTGAAGTTCAGTAGGCCTTTACCTTCCATAAAGCTTTGAAGATTTGGCTTTTCCCCCAAGCCCTGCGATAAGATAAGGTAATTGCACATCAAAAGTTTGACTTGGCTCCAGGTTTTTGTTTTTAGTGTGCTTAGTTTTTATAGTTTTAATATAGTTTTTATGCAATTTTAAGTATTGATTTTGAGCTGCCCAGTGTTGGTTATAAGAAGGATAGCTATACACAGACACACACACAGTGGAACCTCGGATTGCGAGCATAATTCATTCCAGAAAAATGCTCTTATTCCAAATTGCTCTTAAACCAAAGCGAGGTTTCCCATAGGAAACTATGACCCCAAAAATGTTAATACAAAGATAATTTTCAGTGGTATTTTATGTAGAAATGATTGTCGCTAATAACTGAAGTAATGATGATTAATACACAATATAAAGTAAAAATAAAATAAATTAACCAGCACTTATGGATCTGCTCTGAGGCAGATTCTGGCCATCAACTGCTGCTCAGCCGGTGCTGTCTGGGCAGCCCTGTTGAATTGGGAGGATCTGCTGCCGCCACTGCTCGAGGGCAAAAGGGCCTTTTCCCTTTTCCCTTGGCAATGCCTTTCCTGGAGGTATTTCCTAGGTGGTTTGGAAATGTTTCTTAACATAACCTACCAACGTCATGTGAGAGGGGAGAAGAGATGGGCAGGAGGGGGATGGGCTGGATGGTGCTTTGCAAGGAGGGCTGTGTGTGTGTGTGAGTGACAGGGAAGATGGAGGGTCAATCTTCGTACACTTTGAAAAGAGTCCTGGCTGGCATGAGGGAGACAAGAGGGAGGAGAGGAGGCGGAGGGTTATTGTTTGGAAGGAGAATCTGGAATCTGAGTCTTGGGAGTTCTTTCTTTTGAATTACTTTCACTTAATTTACACTTTTTATGCAGCAAGAGAGAAGAACCATCAGCTCCATTGTAAGATTTCCTGCATGAGCTCATCACGTGGTGCTTGTCTTGCAGTTTTTGCTTGTTAACCAAATTAAATTTAAACCAGCCATGGTGGTGCTCAGTGGTTATTGGTACAGTGGGTGCCATACCAAAAAAACTCAGATGGTATTTTGAAATTTTGCACATTGATGAAATTTCCATCT
>JANHZU010006501.1:0-10557 GCA_032468055.1 Acrochordus granulatus | reverse complement strand
AAAGAAAGAAAGAAAGAAAGAAAGAAAGAAAGAAAGAAAGAAAGAAAGAAAGAAAGAAAGAAAGAAAGAAAGATAGAAAGGAAGGAAGGAAGGAAGGAAGGAATTGAGAGTAATTTTGTCCATAGGATTTGCTGATATTCCCTCTCTTACTATGACAGAGGTTGGGTTCATCTGCTCCAGCTTTGAATCTTCTGGGATCAGAGATTGGGCTTCATATATCCTTTCTTTATTTCATTACCATTATTACAACTGTTCACTCCACCAGATACTGTATGACTTATAAATATAATACTAAATTAAAACAAAACATAGACCAAATCAAAACAAGACAGCTGGGAGTAAAACAATTATATAAAAACCCAGCCCCCTCCCCTCTCTGCTGCTCTGAGAAAGAGAGGGACGGAAACTGGCTACTTCCTACTGAGACTACTTACAGACAATGTGCTGATGCTTCTTCACCTCTGAAAGAGAAATATATAGCTATTGTATCTGGGCTCAAAAATCTGGATAACCGCTAGATGGGAGCCAAGAATGAGAATATCTCTTCACTACTATCTACCAGGCTTTCTCAACTCCAGGTGTGGTGGTCATAAGAAAGACTAGCTGTTGTGATGTCATAATGATTGCTGAAAGTCTTGGCATCAATCCTGAAGCCAAAATGAGCTTTATGTGTATTTGCATATTTGCACTGTGTTGTTTCATGCCATACATATAAGGACAGAATTTTCATCACAGTGTCATGACACATATTACATCAACTGCCCACTTGTTTGAGAGGGATTAAATCTGGGGCTATGTTTTGCCATCCTTCTTATGAGAAAAGTTATTTTTAATTTCACAGTTTTTTTAATGTCCTTTATTGTCTTATTCTTCTTGCTTACTTTAAAAAAAACAAATGGTTTAATATTTTCCTAGGACTCATGTAATGTCAGTGAAAGTCTTCCAGTGCTTTCCTTTTTGCCTTCTGATCTCAGAGTAAGTTTGAGAAATGGGGAAAAGTAGAAAGCAGCAGCAGAAAAAGCTGATGATAGCAGAGGGGTACAAAAGGTCTTTTTTCTGCCCAATTTGGTTGAGCTTTCAGAGAACATTAACAAACAACACCAACAAAGGCCACTTGTTCCCAAAGGCTCATCACAGGACAGACCCAAAAAGAACAATTTCACCCATTACTCCTATGCACTTTATATCAGGTATTTGTTTCTAAATATTTATTCCAGCATTGTTTTTTGCAGTCCTATATTAAGTAATAGTTGGTCTGCATAGAAGGTCAATGGTGTTTGCATTTTTCTCATTTGATTTCAAATCTTTGCCTTTTCTGGTGGAACAGTAAGAAGAACCAGAAGCAGGCCTTTTATGGATTTTCTATTACTTGTAGAGATGTCTTGTTATCACTTATTTGTTTCTGTGATTGATTCACAAATATTCATGAAAGAATAGGCAAAATAAAAGAGCAGGCAACAGAAGGCTCAATTTGCCTTTAATTTAGAGAAGTTGTTATTATATTTTATATACTGTGGATTGAATTTCATTGTGTTCATCCAGTGATGGAAGAGCATCTTCCCAAAGAAAGGTCTACACTTTCTCTTGTACCACTAAATTTAGGACCATGTAGTAGTTGCAGGGAAGAGAAGGTCAAATCTTGTTGCAAAATTCCATCTACATATTATTGGAAGCCCCCCCCCAAAAGCATATCCATCTTATTGGATAAGCTGTTTATCAATACTTTTTAATCTACAATAACATCTGCTGTGTCAATAATTTACTTACATAATTATATTTGATTAATTTCACTCCTTGGAAATGAAAGTGAATGTGCAAAGGAAGGCTACACTTCAATGTTTTAAGTGGGCATGGTGTATCATCTGCTCCTATTCCTCTTGTGATATTCCATATGCCATAGTGTGTGGGTATGGGGAGGCATTTCACTGGATGCATTAGAATTAGCTGGCATTGATCATATCCTTTGGCAAGGAACAGACTTGATTAACTAGAGCATAGTTTAATGAGGGTTTTAAATATCTGATTTCCTCCAGGGTAAAAGGGAACTCTACTGGCATTTTTCTCAGTTGTATTTTATCCAATTCTCTGGATAGTTATATATTTTATTTCCTTTCATTTTGTGTTGGCTTAATAATATTTTTGACAGTGAAAATCACCATATATTACAATACATCGCAAGACAGTTATCCCCCCAACCCATACAACATTTTAATGAAAGAGATCACAGTCAATTACACATTTTGGAAGACAGAACTTGTTTGTGACTTGCGAGAGGACAAGCTGATATAAGATTAGAGGAGTTGATACTACTCAAAAAAGATGAAGCAGAATATTTTTTATTGGTATTCTAATTCCTTCAGAATTTTCAGAAATCTAGTTGATCTTCAGGCAACACCCTAAGTCCTCACCCAATGAAGGTTTGAGTGAGATACACAAAAAGAAAGACAACAGAGAGAAAGAGAAAAAGAAAGGAAAGGGAGGGAGGGAGGGAAGAAGGAAGGCAGGAAGGCAGGAAACTGGCTGGCTGGCTGGGAAAGGGCAAGAATACTCATGAGCAAAATTACATATATAGAGATTATATCAATAGTACAATATTGTAATATAGAATAATATACATTACTGAGCTCAAGTTGAAGATTTTACAGTCTTAAATTTATATCCATGTTGTAACTATATATGTCCCATATATTTAGTTAATTAGAATGCTTATGTATTAAAATAATGTCCACAGCATATTAATGTATGTATATACATAATTAATATATTTTACTCACTTGTATATATGTAATATGTATTAATTAAGCACTATATGCTAAAAATATATAGAGTAAAATAGGTTAACTTACTATTATGCATAAAGTACAATTTTAGAATGTCAAAAGTGGAAATAAGGAGCATATAGAAAAGTGATATATTTTAACCATGTCTTCTAATGGAAGAATTTTGAAAGATGAATATAATTACTAAGCACTAAGCTATCAATATTCCTATCTTATCCCAACCCTTTAAACTGTCATTTGTCCCTAGGGGAAAGTTATTGATCTTGGTAACTAATAACAATTTCTTACCTGTGGTAAACAACAAGCTGGACAGGATTTTCAAAGCCACATCATTCATAACCTCCTGCTTTTTTTTTAATCTCTATTTATGCAAATGTGAAGGTGTTTTGTGGGATACTACTACGTTGTTCATTGACACTCCAACAGTCCCCTCTTAACTGTAATTTTAACAGTCCAGGAAATAAATTTCTCTATCACTAGCATTATATCAACTCTGATCTTATCTTGGTTAGCAATTTTACAATGGAAGTCCAGAATTATTAAAGCAGAGGATCAAGTCTTCCAATATATTTTTTTATTAACAATCTGACCCAGTTATCTCAAAAGGGGAGATGATTCTTAAACATTGTTGCAACAATCTCTCCATTGCACATGGCTGCATTTTACAGGCTTTAAATTTCCATAAATAAGGTATCACCTCACTATTTTGTATTACTATACTGGTCTAGATTAAGAATAAATAGATATTCTCAAATTCCTACAGATCATCTTAAAGTAATAGGCAGAAGGAATAATCTAAAGGAACAGGAGAAAGAGCCACAACCAAGACAACAGCCAGATATAAGAAATCTGAGACCATGTCAGAAATATAATTTGAGAAAGCATTCAGATGGGACCCTCCTTAGTTCTCAAGAAGATAAAGCGAGGAAGAGGGGAAGCATATTCAGACTTGCCAAATTCTGTTGCTGTAATTTTATAATAAAAGGAGTATTAGCATTCATAATTTGGTTCCCTAGTCTGGTCTACCTTGGAAGAAACTCTGTACTTATATTGGAACCCAAGGTTCTATTTAAACATATAATTCCAAAATTTAATTGGTTTTAAATATTAAAATTTAGATATTAAAAATCACAGAAGATAGCAGCAGCTAACTACCTATATCTGGTCTTTATAAAGCAAAGTAGGATGAAATCTAATCAGTTATTAGGTGAGAAACCTCCAAAAATCACAGGATAGACAAGAAGTTAAAAGATATCCGAGAAGAAAAAAATCATAACCTTCATATTGTCTTTATATTCTCATCACTTGCTTTTCAAATCTATTCCTTTTAACACATGCACATTTGGTTTTCTTGATTTTTGCCAAAAAAATTCTCTATATTCATGGAGGTCCAAGCATGATACTGGTCAAAAGCATCTTGAAGCTTTTTGGGATTATAATATGAACTCTCCTGCTATGCTACTTTTTTTGTACGCAAACATCTGAGAACAAGTAGTCTTCAGAGACTGAATCTGAGAGAGAAGATCAAGATTCACAAGAAGAGAAAGGGGAAGTTGTACTGTTGGTGTTGATGGTAAAAATGAGGCAAGAGCTCTTTGAAGGAATAGGTAGCTGAAGAGAGAACATGAAGTTAATGAGACAGAATGGATAGTAGTTAAGAAAAAAGGAGAAATGGACAAAGAGATGGAAGTTGAAAGGAGGAAAGAATTTAATCCTCTCCCTTGTTTGCTTGAATATCCATATGATACTTTGTAGATTATTTCTACAAAGGAGAAATAATCTGGCACTTCAAAGTGAAGCATGATTAGGATGCTGATGATACACTGCAAATAATAGATGCACTGGAAGTCCTGTCCTTCTACAGGGAAGCTATGAAGGCCTACATAAGACAGCAAAGGACACAGTAGCCAAGGGATGGCTTTCCTCAGCCGCACTATTTGACAATTGGCTTCTAGTCCAATTCAAGGGTCCCGTAAAGCCCTTTACCGTTCAGTAAATGTAAGTAATGTTACCCTTGGGGAATCTAATTCAGATAGATTTTAGGAACTGAAACAAATCTTATTCCGAAGAACACAAACATACAAACACCATTCTGGAATAAGCTGTCCCATTAAGATGCAAGCACTCCTTTCCTTGCTTATTCTGGAAGGTGGTGAAGAATTTCCTTTCACATGGAGCTTTTTGGAGTAGAACCTGCTACTTAATCATTATATATATTATTTAAATAAATAAATGAAAGGATCATTCTGTCTTCATGAAGTTGGTATTTTTGTGCTGGATTGTTGCATGATTTTATTGCTTTGAAATGTAAACCATCTTGAATCCAGGGAGTAGGTAGTAATACAAACTCATCAGTTAATCAGCTCTTATAGTCATACATTTAGCATTTGTTAAGGCTTCATGAAAGGAAAGGAAATGCTGGAGTTCTTATAGAAGGTTCACTGTTACCACCAAAATCTATGGCTTCTAAAAGGCAAAAATACATTCTGAATGACAATAGGAAAGGGAACATTCATAGAATGTTATCAAGAGAAAAAGGTGCCCATAAAGGCAGTGTTATAGATATATACTGTAGCCAATTTAAACATTGTGATAATTAAAAATGGGGTTAAGGAATTAAGGCAAAACACTTGTTAGGAAAGTGATCCAGGTATAGAGATTTGACTTGGGAAGCAATAATTTCCATTGGGTCACAATTTTGATAGAGTTTTCAGATATCAAAGTGGTTCTGGATCTTAAATTATGTATTGTTGTATTCTGGTGACCTTAACAAAGCTTTTCAGACTTTATTAGACCAGAAATGGCCCATTTCTTTGTTCTTTGTCTAAAAATCAGGTTTAACCTCCAGATCATAGAAAAACAAAGTCAAAATAAAAAATGTCTGGGGAAGTAAAATGAGACTTTTTTTTTCAATTGGCTCTGAAGGTCCTTGAGTTATTGACAAAATCAGAGAGAAGGACATTTCACTGTGGCTGCTAACAGGGAGCTGGAAATAATTCCCTGAAGAGTGCATTTTGCTGCAGCTGTGTCTCGTACAACTGCCTAGAATTTAAGATTAAACACAAATTCACAAAAGACTATTTAAGCAGAACTATTAAAATGATTGATGGGACGAAAAGTAAACTATTATGGAAATATTTACAAAAACTGGATGCCCTCTAAGAAGCAGTAGATTCTATTTCTCAATACCCCCACCTCCAGAGCCATGTCAATCCTTCTTGAAATTATAGGGTTTGTGGTCTAAAACATCAGAAAATCTGGTTTAAAATGGAGGCCTATAAGTAGCAACTCAGAAATAAGCTCCATGGATTTGAATGACAGTCCCTCTCAGCCAAATACTGGATAGCATTCTTAAATCCCTTCTTTCTACTGCCTGACATCTATAAATTAAGGCTATTTAAAACACATGTACATAAATAGTCCAAAATATGTCTAATATTCCATTGGAATTAATCTTCAACATAATCCTATCCATGCTTAATCAGCTGCTCCAGTATATTCAGTGAGACTTATTCCCAAATATTTATGTATAGAATGGCAGCTTTGATTCTTTCTTTAATTTCTTTTTCTTGCAGCTGCTAGAACATGTCTTTGAGCAGATCTTTAATCCTTAGAAATTAAGAGATTAGGTATAAATATATATGTTACAGTGAAGCTGGAAGGAGGAGAAAAAGTTATAATCTTATATACTTTATCCTACTTTATCATATATACAACCTACCTCAAAGCTGGTTTATACTTCTTCACAACTGTGCGTAGGTGTTGATGTGTATCTACACAGCACAGGGTTTTTTGAGTAAGCAGAGGTTGCAGATGGTTGCAGAAGGTTGAATACAGACACATCCAAAATTTCAACTGCACATTGTGTGTAGGTGCACATCCTGAACGCCGATTGGTTGATTCCTGCTGGGAGGCAGGCAGAAGTCAGCTTTGGTGTTTGAGCATCTCCTAGCTGGTTCACGTTCTCAGGCCTATGAATGGACATCTGTGCAACTATCTCTGAATGGCAGACATGTACATTCGCATATGTGCAGTTGCAGAGAAGTATAATCTAGTCTTTATACATAGGAATTCGTACAAGATAATGAGCATGCAAAACTTGTTTTTGTGAATTTTAGGAAAAGCAGGACAACAAAAGTCAGAATATGAACAGCTATTAGATTGTGGCAAATAATTAGAGAATTTTTTCACTTTTTTGGCACTTTCTAGTGGTCAAGTGGACCCTTGCAGCCCAGATCTGATAGCTGTATGCCACAGAAACTCTTTTATATCCATATTTTAGTGGAAGCAGAGTTAAATAACACACACCAAAGCTCTAAAGACAGATCTTTGGTGTGTGTTATTTACAGATCAGATAATTACTGAAAATTATTTTTCAGTAATTGTCATGATTATATGTCAAACGAATAGGATCCCAATTAGAAATTTCTATCCTGTTCTTTCTTGCTTAAATTCACAGTTACTAATTCCACCTACTTTTGTAGGCTATGGGAAAATCACACAGGATCTAAAGCTTCTGGCTTTATAAGAAAGTGATGGAATCTGAAAGCAAAGGGAAGAGATTAGAGTCAAAATATGGATCCTGGAGGGTATGTAAAACCTCTGGAATCTGATGTAGGATGAGAAATTCCCCAGTCAGATTAATAGGCAGAGTCAATATGTGCTTAAAAGCTCATAGTGAACTTTGATAAGCACAAGGATTAATAGCAAAGCAGAAAATAAAATGACCCATGGGTTCTCTTATATCTCACTCTGAGAAGGAAGCCAATGTCTTGAGCTAGCTTCAAATCTTGACAAGACTAAAAGCTAGCTACCAGAGCAGGAGTTGGCAACTCTTTGAAGGGAGGAGATTGACAAAAGAGAAAGACTAGGGGGAAAGGCTGTCATATTTCTTTACCTGTTTATTTGCAATATTTTTATCCTACCATTTTCTAGAACAATTCCCATTGGAAAACACAAGCTACATCAAAGGCTCCTTAAAGTCATCCTATTGTACAGCCTTCCTTATGAACCACTGGGGGAAGGGGGAGCTACTCCAAAGTGCTGGGAGTGCAATAGAAAGGTATTATTAATTCTACTCCTCAAGCTCTCAACTGGGCAGAACATTCATGGGATAAGAGTGCAGAATGAACCATTTCTCAGATCGTTCTTGAGATACTTGACAGTCAAGCCATGAAGGGCTGTGTATGTTAAAGTGAATTTTACTTAAAATTAAAGTGAATTTTACTTTTTGAATTTTACTCAGAAGTCTATGTAGCAATGTGTATGATAATAGTACATTTGAACAAATTGTAGTTTTAGAATTATATATTATTGCAGTAATATATCTTGATGAATCAATAATGAATCTTTTTGTAGCAATGATAGCTCCTCTCGCTACTGCTGATAGGCCCTCAAAGAACACTTAAGAGTGGATAAGTGATTAAAAATATCGTATGAAAGAGCTTCTTAATTTTGATAAATTCTGACTTTCCACTACTGAGGTTGAGAACTTTAGAATCCCAAGCAGGAAAAACGTTTTCCTCTCAGTCTTTATCATTTCATAGTGTAGATGGAGGCAAGGCTAATCCATCTATCAGCAGAATGTATATTTGTCTAAACCCAAGATGCCAATGCTTATATTGTACATTTTCAAGCTCTCACCACAGCTCTCATCATTGTTTTAATCCTGGAATTTTTGCTAAAGTTGCCAGGTAACATAAATTCTTCCTTCCTTCCTCTGTGCTGTTGTTGCAATAGAGTTGTGACACATATGCAAAGGTGGTTAGGGGACAGAGCGTGCATTACAGATTTATAGAAGAAATAAATTAGAGTGAGATGCATACCTGAAAGAAACCTATGCAGAGTCAAGGCTCCAGATGGTGGTGCTCACAAATCCTTCATTTACTTTAATTAAACTATCCAATGCAGCGCTGATAAAGGTTAGTTAAAAGTACGAAAAAGAGCCTTTGGGTGGAATAGGTTATTTTGGTAGGTCCATCTTTCATCCTTTCTGTTTGGCCTTTCCCTTTTTTAGAAGGCATTCTGAAATTCACCTGGTGAATTAATAGTTTATCTCACAGGTTAATATTGTCATATTTATCTAATCATTGTTAGCCTCCATAATGACATATTTCATAAATACTACAAATATGCAAAATAAGTAAATAAAATGCAGGTTACACTTAAAGGACCATCAGGTTTCATGGTTCAAGAACATGCCAAGAGAAACTTAACAGTAGAGATGCAAACAGTTTTATCCCATCCAAATGCAACATCCTTGGCAAGATGGTTTTATTGGTCTTTGGTTCAATTAATCCTGTAAGTAAAATACTGGTAAGAAAAAAAAGTGATTCTTTCCTTTGTTACCAGTGATAAAACCAAAATGCATTGAGGCCTTTTTGTGGTTTCAGTGTAAAGGTAGAACAGATGTTGGCCTCTTTAAAAAAACAAAAGCAAAAAAGACCATAAAATAATTACGATTCACCAAAGCAACATTATTTTCCTGGAGGAGAGTTTGCTTTAGGAATGCATTAAATGCAGTGAGGGCTTTATAATAAGTCAAATACATCAAGATTCACATTGGCTTCCATCAAAACAGGCTAAAGTCATTTTCAAACATGCACACGGGACTGTTGAACATTGTTATACCAATGGGTTTGAATGAGATAGTTCTCACAGTTTTTGTTCTTGTTGGATTCTTTCATATAAGCAAGCCTTCCTATGTCATTAACCGCAGTAAATGCTCCTTAGTAATTTATGGTTCACATGAAGGTATAAAATCTTAATAGGTGAAAAACTGTGCTGCAGAGAAACTAAATTCCATGGAAAATTAATATTAGATTACATCTTAGTTTTTATTTATTGAACATTCCTGATGTTTACCTATGTTGCATCAAGCCATTCAGAAAAACTTACAGATAAATAATTTACAGAATAACTTAAGTAAATGTTAAAAAAATAATATTTTTATAAAAATAGATGTGATTTTTTATTAAACAGACATCAATGCCTACCATAATTATCCTTCTCCTGCTAGCACAAGGGTAGCAGGATAGACCAGCTGTAGTGTTGAAAATCAATCCTTTCTGTAATCCAGAGCAGGATTTCAAATGCCCTGAAGTTAAGACAAAATCCTAGGTGTGATGGGGAACAGGAAGGAGAGAGCTGGCTGTATTCTAGCCATCCTCTACTCACCGTAATGTAGTCATAAGAATATAAGAGGTGTCCTGCTGGATTAGATTCCTATCTAGTCCAGCAATCTGTTCTCACAGTGGCCAACCAGTTGCACAAGGAAGCTCACTATTGCCCAGCAGAGGGCAAGGCTTCCAAGGCTTCAGGGCTAATAGCCACTGATCCCCATGATTTCTATGAGTTCTTTGAAGCCAGAGGATTTTTGCTTAGAGGTTTACCCATTTCCCAGAAAGCAGAGAATATTCTCATTTGGCCTAGAAGAGGAAACATGCAGAACTCCTGTCAATTTCATCCCAGCTAGCAAGTTTTCCAAATGGGTAAGTATGCAAGTAAATGGCAGTGCTGGCACAGGAAGTGTCCCAAGGATGATGCAAAATAGCACACCCCATTCCCAAATAAGGAAAATAATGGAAAACACAGTTATACCAGCTTCTTGTAAGCAGAATCCACAGAAAATGTTTAATGTGCTCTTTGGGGGCAGAAGATCCCTTTTCCCATCTTAAAATGATTGGCAAGTCTTTTCTTTATTACAGACAGCACAAGCCTCAAATAGCTGGACAAGATCAAGAAATCAAGAACTATACAGACTTCACTGAGGTATCCT
>JANHZU010006500.1:52118-67766 GCA_032468055.1 Acrochordus granulatus | reverse complement strand
CAGCCTCCCCGCTATGTGATGGCTCCAGTTTGGTTGGCCTTCCAAAAGTTATAATTCCCAGCCAGCAAGATCAAATGCATGACTGAAAAAAAGGTAGGAAGACAGACTCCAAAGCCAAGGTCACATCCTCTCCGCTCTCCAAGCCGACATTTGCAACAGTTAATTCTCCTTAATAATGAGCCTGCTTCTAACAAGACAAAGCCCTGATTATCCTTCTGCATTATACCCATGGGACGTCACACATTTGATGATGCAACAAACTCCCGTCCTAGCAGCCAACAAGAAGACAAAGATTTCTGACTACATCACTGGTTCCAGCTATTAAAAACCACAGGCCCTTGGGGAACTTTGAAATCATTGTCAGCCTAATTATCAAGACTACATTATTTATCATCACTTCCAAGAGACCATCGTCCCTCTGTCTTGCCCGCTCCCTTCTCCTCTTTGAAGTTTTCCTTCCATATGGGCTCACGTAGCCCTTTCATCGCCACTCAGTGGCAGCTACTGGCCAAGAGGGGAAAAAAAGGAACGTTGCCCTTCCCCAAAAGATTTCTACAAAAACAAGCTTTTTCAACCCCTCCCCTGCAAAGCTCATCAGCTGGGTGAATCTGTTGATGAGAGATCATATCCCTCAAGAAAAGATCTGCAGAAAATTGCAGGAGCAGCAAATCTGTCTGAGATCCCGGCTTGCAGAAAATACTGAGTTCAATACACATGGCCATCCAAAGTATTTTGCTGGCTACCCATTCAGAAGCTGACCTAGGGGAACATTAAACTTATTTAGACCTTGCTTCTTCCATCAGATCATTGTCTGGAAGTCTTGGTAGTGTCTTTAAGGAACTTAAGTCCGACCATGAGGCTATTGTACTTCCAATCAGCTTGCCCATTCCTGTAGGCCCATGCTTCTCAACCTTGACAATGCATGGACTTTAACTCCCAGAATTCCTCAGCATGCTGTAGTCCTGTCCTTTCCTTTCCTATGGTAGCACTGCTGTATTCCTTCCTTTCCTGACATTCATTGCATGCATTTGGTCATGCTGGGAATTAATAATCAAAGCATCTTGGAAAGGCGGGTCTGATGCCCTCTTGTCTTCTCCTGTATTTGTACAGATAAGCTAGAGAAATACTACTTTGCCCGATGGTTGGACTGTGAGAACAAACTGATAGGAAAATTATTTATGGTCTTGCAGTGGAGAGATCCACCTAATTCTTGCCATTTTTGGTGGGAAAAATCTTCTGATTTTTCAGATTTTCTTCCTATGTTTGGGTCACGTCATGACCATTTGCAAGATTCTGAGCCCTTCCTATCTTTAAAAGCCAATCGTGTACTCTCTTCCAGAATAAACAGAACCATTGCTAATGGAAAGCTTGCAACTGAACAAAGCTATCAATCCTACATCCATTTCTTTGCACATTTATGCAGTCATCTCTAAAACTAAGGGCCATCTTGGAGAAGGTCCTTCTATGTGGCTGCTAAGAGTCAATGCCAACTTAGTGGCCCATAATCCATCCATCCATAACATTAAAGAAAGGCACAACAATGATTTTGGGAAGTTTACCACCACCACCACAGACTCGTTCTCTTTTATGAACATAATCCAGATGGGCTGTGTGAACTCAAAAGGCACAATTAACAATGGTGAAAGCCAAAGAAATAGCACCTTATGCTGGATGAGCTTCATGTGTCCCTTATTTTGATATTAAGGAGAGAGAGAAGGATCTAGATCTCTTATTATTTCTGTGGTTTTTACAATTATTGCCTTGGTGAGTGTCTCAGGTTGACTCATGGTAGCAATCATGGTTAGTATTGAATAGGGGACCATCATGAAACCCAAGATAGTAAGCCAGACTGAGAATGTGAGAAACAAGCAAAGCAAACCACTTCTCTAAGCTGTCAAGAGAACTGCATGAATGCAGCCACCAGGAAAAGAGGTCGACTCAAGGACTTTTTATTTCCCTAAGTCCAAAAAGAGCTTTTTAAAGGAGAAGGGCTCAGAAAGGACTACACTGTAAAGCAGTTTGAGCTTAGCTCAAGAGTTAGGATCCCTCATGGTCACGAGAATTCAGATGTTGAAGGCCAATAGTTAGATGGCTGCCCTCCCTCTCTGAGAGGCAGTGGACTTCAAGCAGCACGCCAAAAAAGATAGGGAAGGTCTTGGTGGGTCTCTGTTGGGTTTGGATGGCCCCAGAGGCAACCAATTCTGGAATTCACTGGAGTTGTGGCAAGCATTGGGACCTTGCTAGGAGAACTAAGGCCAGGCAGAACAAAGGAGGGGCCTTCCGGATCTAGGAGGATGATGTGCAGCTACCTAGGAGAAGAGGAAAAATGGTAAAAAGTGAGGCGTGTAAGAGAAAGATAAAATTCAAATAAAAAAGTAAGCAGCTCAGGACCGAGGAATCTGCCATGAGACCCCAGTTCAGCCAGATAATACATTTATCATGGTAATGAGTGCCATCTTGCAGTTGGAAATATCCTCACGCCATGTTTTCCGGATCTGTTAACATCAAACAACCTAGCTGCTAATCCTTTTCTTGACACAGATTAAGCTCCTGGCCCTATATCGCTTGGACCTTGGCTGTCTTACAATTATCCCCTTCAGGCCCAGAACAACACACAGTAAGTGCTGCTATCTATCCTGAACCTGCTTTTATTTATTTGAAAACACTCCACTGGCTGGCTCTTAGACAGAGGTCTTCCTTTCATGTCTCGACATGACCTTCATGGAACAAACAAAACTCCACTTTGGACAGGTTCACAGGCGTATGCACACAACTTGATGTTTCTCAGTTCGCAGTTGAAGACGACGACTCCGGATGGAGCCTACGAGAGCCTGCTCCCCACCTGGTAGGTGATGGCTGTGCCCTTCACATCTAGCCTAGGTCCTTTCGTACAAGTCCTCCTCACTTTAAAATGAGAACTGTTGCTGCAATCAAGCATTGCCTTGGGCATTCTGGTTTTTCATGATTAAACCCTTGGTGCACTAGTGTGAACTTGATTTCTACTTGATTATTGCTGAGGTCATCTGTGTATGACTTGATCTTCTACTTGATTATTGCTGAGGTCATCTTCTGCACCACAGAAGCCCCAAAAGAAGGTAACTTTGAAATTAAGACAAGCCAATCTCTTCCATCCCCAAAATAGGAAGATTAGACGAGAAAATCCTTGTCCATCCCCAATGTCAAGTTCTCAATGAAGCAAGAGGCCCCTCCCTTTTTTACAGGTTAATTATTTATAAAGTAAACAACGCACAAACAAAACCAGCTTTCCTTTCAGATCAATCCATGGACAAGCTCTCCGTTCTCAAGATTACTTCGATCTTACAGAAGGAAAGAAAGGGGAAGAGAAGGGAACTGAAAATTGCAGTTTGCACACAGAGCAACAAAGGTAGCAGTTGATTGGGAAACCACAAGAGTGCAGAGAACCAGACTGAAGTTAGATCCCAAGAATGGCCTCCTTGTCATTCATCTTGGAAGCAACTCACCCATTCTGGACGTCTTCTATCTCATCCTCGTGGATAAACCTAACGAGAATTCAAAAAAGAGTCTGATTTTTTAAAAGACATTTTCCTGAAATGATTCATTCTGCCCATCAGCAAATGTGCCTTAAGCTAGGATAATCTATTTCCTCCGGTGTCTATGGCATTACATCCCCAAACAGCTTTCGAGGCCATCTTGGCCCAGGATACCAGATGCAGCAAATAAAGACCAGCAGCCATCTATCTCATCGTCCTGTAGAAGATTCATGATTTCTACTGCCCAGTCTGCACCATCCCAAATGTACTCCTAGTGCGACAACTGTGCAGTGCGCGAACCAATCAGCCTTTTAAAGGACAACGAACAGATCGGTGATTTCCTTACATATTGCCAACATTAATGCCAGGGGTAGGATGATACGAAAGCAGGCTCAGCTTTCTTTTTTCTTGTTCCCTTTTTGCTTGTAAGTTGGAGCTGGGCAGCTATTTAATGCGTTTGAATAAATGCCTTTTTACAAAGTTATCCGGCCCCCGCCCCAGAAAACAAGGGGGAATGGAAAGGATATAGAGTGGCCATAGGTTGGTTCTTACGCCGGATTGAGCTGCGCAGAGTTCCTCCTTCTTCATCAGGCTCTCCTGTTCTGGGGACAAAACAAAACCATCACCCTGGGTCTCCACCTCTTGCGCTTTCAACACCATCAGCGAGTGAAAATTCTTTGCACACAGAACAGGTTTCGATCATTACCTTGCAAAGTACTCTGTATGCCACAACCCCAAAAAGCTCTGCAGCTTCTGTCTTTACAGTATGATTTTTCCACTTGATGAACTGCTCCTATTCCAGCTGATTATAAATCAATGCACCTATTGGCTCCTTTACAAATGATCATGAGAAGAACTCTGTAATATTAGAAATGGGCATTTTGAGTTCTTTCCTTCCCTCCCCGAGCGCTTTATTCTGTTGTTAAAATTTTCTTCATTTTTCCACAGCAAATCTTGCCTTGATACCTCATTAGAATGAAATCACTGGGAATCATTCTGGTTGAAAAGAGGGGCAAAGCATAAATGCACCTGCATTTGGGATGACACCGGAGCACAGAGGGTGAGCCCTTGCGCAGGGATGCAAACCAGTGTTTGGTACAAAAGCTATGCTATGGCGCCCCCTGCTGATATCTAAAAGGTATAGCGATTCAGCACACTAAACTGTAATGAGGTCATATCGGGATGCGCAAATGGGTGCAGCACGCATCAGTAACAATGCCGCAGTGGGAATTCTTGCCTCCCCTCCCTCCTAGAACCATGTGGGTTGGATGCTTCACTTGTATAAAAGAAATGTCAACTGGAGGAGTGTAAAAATAGCCAGCCCACCCTGCTGCTCATGCTATAAGTTGCCAGCAAAAGAAAGCAAATAAAATACAGCGAGTCCTCACTTGCCCATTGCTTCATTCAGCAAGTTACAAAGGTGCTGGAAAAAATAATTATACAACCAATCCCTGTATTTATGACCGTCACATTGTCTCTCAGTCACAGGATCACCGTTACAGCCAAATACATCTTCTCCTGGGCCTGACCTGTTGTTTTTCTTTTCCCCTCACAGAGCAGAAAGACTGAAGAAGAAGGGATTACAGGAGAATAATCTACACAATAGGAAATATAGCTGGCTGTTTGCGTAGTGTGCTCAGGGTGCTTTCAATATGTGTTCCCTACTCTCTTGTAATCCCTTTCTCTTCAATGAATGGAAGTGCAAACATTAATTCCCTTCTTGCTAATTATCCCAACACCAAGGTGAGCATTCAAAGGGGGGCGGAGTAGTAAGGAGACAAAGCAGAAGGTGTGAAACTGATCAGTTTTGTCAGCTTCAAAAAAGCGGTCCCATCCCCTTGGTAAGCATCCCACAGGCAGGAGAGTGGGAAAAGGGAAGCACTTGTTAAGGACTGTGTTGCTTGACAACAGAGCTGCTATACCTAATTATGGTTGCCCAATGAAGACTACTTATATCTGGAGGTGGGAGCATGTGGGTTGTCCCTGTCATGCAAACGGGGCCTCTAAGCTTTGAGGACTAGAAAAGTCCTAGGAAAATGTTTCCTTTTCATTTTTCTGGGTACAGCAGCCTTTCTATGATATTTTAATTGTAAGCTGTCCAGAGTCGCTTTGCAGAGTGAGATGAGTGGCACAGAAATGTAATAAACAAATAAATGAATAAATCTCTGCAAGGGCCAAGAGGGGAAAGCAACGTCCCATGCATTACAATCTCACTATGTCAAATGGCAAAATCTGTATCATTTCCAGGATGATGTGACACACATGATACGATTGTGATTTGTCGTGGATGCTTCTGAGCTTTTCTCAACCCAGTGCCCTCCAAACATCTGCAGCCACAATGCCAACATCTCTAAAGAATGCCAGATGTGAGAAGGCTGTCGTGGAGTCAGTTGTCTCCACGAAACTGAAGTCAGCTAGGGAGATGATTAATCAATCCTTCTCTTTACCCTTTAAATAATTTTGTGATATCCTTTTCTTCCCAATTTTCATTTATTAGCTGCTAGCACCCCACAGTTTTCCAATCTCCATTTTATGTACATAATCTGAATATTTTTAGCAGGGTCAAAATTAAAAGCTCATTTATTGGGTAATTATCTACATCAGGCTTATAAGTTAACTTTCTAATATCCTGTCTCTCCCAGCTTCCAACCCCTGTATCCCAGAAAGACAGCAATTCTCAACAGATGTACTAATTCAGAGAATGAATCATTGTACTGGCCAGATTCTTTCCCAACAGGGAGATGAAAGAAAATGGAAATAAAAAAGAATAAAGAAAAAGCCGGGAGTTGCAATGGTCTCCAAATAATTAAGACGCTCGAACCACATCACAAAGCATGCAAAAACTACACCACACTATTGGGCTCCCCCACTTTGTGTGTGTGTGTGTGTGTACAGTGCAAATGGCAGAATGTACACTTTTGGGGGGGTTTATTTGATATCACACACATAGCCACAGTTCTGCATCCCCACCAAATTATCTTTATAGGAGGATTATTACCTTTGCTGCTGGTTGAATTTGCAGCGACAGTGACGGCCTAAGAGAGGGAGAGAGAGATCAAGAGTAGAGTGAGGAACCCAGGATACCTGTGCAGGGATGAGTTTCTTGGAGAGCAGCACTATTTGAATCAGAACAGAAGACGGACCATAATCATCATGAAATGCCCGCCGACTTCTACTCCATGACGCAAGGAAGAGAGCTGTGTTAGTCCACAGTAGCAAAATATCAGAAGGAATCTAGTAGTGTCTTTTCAGAGTACAGGTAGTCCTCAACGTATGGCCATAACTGAGCCCACAATTTCAGTGATTGTCATGACAGTCATAAAGCAGGTCACCGTGTGACCAAGCCTGATTTTACAGTCTTTTTTGCAGCGGTCGTAGAGCAAATGCTTAATTCTTTTGTTCAGAAAACTCATGAGTTCCTATGTGGTGCATTTTGTCAGAAACTAGAAGTAAATGCCAGTTCCCTACAAAAATTTCATAAATTGCGGTCACATGATGGTGTGGTGCTGCAGAGGGCTATAAATGTGGGCCAGTTGTCAAGTGTCCAACACGGCTACAATGGGGGGGGCAAAACTTTGAAGCTCCTATTTCAGGGTCTATTGTAACTTCGACTTAACTTGAGGACCACCTGTAACACATTCTATTCAGAGGCCTAAGTCTTGGATCCCATGCCACAGCGGTTGGCTTCAGACACCCAGAGAAGTCAGAATCCACCAACTCAAATCACATCAGGGCTTTGCAATTCTCAATGTAATTGAAGTGTGTTCTGCTCCCAACTCACTAAGCCAACATCATTGGCAAACCCCTGGATGGTCTGTACTCACTAAGGATAATGAGGATGCCCAGCAGAAACAGGACAACTGCAAACACCAAGCCTCCAACTCTCAGCGAATAATAATCTAGAGTGGAAAGAAAAAAAAAACAATGGGTTTGTCAAGGTAGGAATAGGGAGTAGCCTGGGATTAGAATAAAGGACCTTATTTCTGTAGGGCCTTTCCCCACTGAAGAATTGGAGTGCTCTCCACCCATCCCTGGATCAGCAGAAATCAATTTTATCTCCATCATATATCCCCTTCCTGCCTCCTTCCTCAGCCCATGCCCAACCTTTCTCCAAGGGTGACAAGCCAAGCAGACATCATGCTTCTTAATGCTCTCCTTGGACAGGGACATGATAAGGGAGAAACACTGTATTACTGATAAGCCAAGGATGCCCCAAACTACCTTCCTCATGGTTGGGGACAAAGGGAAGCCAGCATCATGGACAAAGTGAAACGTAGATGTTACCACGGATTGATTATTGCTGTTTGCAAGTGGGTCCCGAGGCCCCAGACGGGCTTTCCGGAACGATTAACTTACCATAACTGAAGGGGTCGTGGGGCTGATCCTTGGAGGACTCTGCAAGATAGACAGAGAGCAAGGGATGAATTTGGGAAGGCTGAGAGAGAAGCTGCAATGGAACTTGCCGTTCCTGTTTTTCTGATCTGGGTTACTCAATAAATAAAGAGGTCATTTATTTTAGCTCCCTGAAACCTAGCAGGACACATTTTGAACCTCTAAGGCTTCCACCAGGTGGAACTACAAGACAGACTGAATCTTTTCGACACAAACCCGCAACTACGTTCTTCATCTTTTCCTTCCACTCTCAACCCAGCAGAGGTGATGGCACCTGCCTCAACCTCTTAAATCCGTGCTTCCCAACTTGGCCTCTTTAAGATATGTGGACTTCAACTCCCAGAATTCCCTGGAATGGCTGGGGAATTCTGGGAGTTGAAGTGCACCTATCAAAAACTTGTTAAGGTTGGGAAACCCTGTCTTACGAGCTACAGCACTTATTAATCCAAGTTACAACCGTTTATGGCCCACTTCCTCGGCGATTGGAGGCAGTGCTTATTTAGCAACTGCAGTTGGGATTGGCAGCTGAAGCGAAGAGGTCGCTAAGTGAAACAGCAGCTGTGCTTCTGACCTTACTGCAGCTTTCCCATGCTTCACAGACTCACAAATGTCTCCCGTGTGAAGGTTGGATGCAACATTATTTTCTCATCGCTGTCATAAACCGCCAACGGTCAATAAACGGGGCAGTTGGTCAACGAGGACCGCCTGTATTACAACTGCGGCAGCCTCACTGTTTGGGAATCTTTCCACTTTCATAGGCAGAAAAAGCCCATTCGAAAATCTGATTTCTTTCCATGTATTCATTTTCTACTTAAGTTTCGAAGCCGCGCGCGGCCCAGATGTTTTACAGCTGATGACCGTTCTTAAGACATTTTTCTTTTAAACTGTTTTGTACGCTGAAGAACTTGCATGTAGCGTGCACCATTTTTTCACACGTTCCACTGATTTGTTCAGCAGCAGCAAGTGTCTTGCTGCCGAAGAGCAGAGAGGGCTGGCGAACACATGAAGTTCCCCCTCGCTACGCCAGCGAAGAGGAGTCAAAAGCACTTCTGAAGTCAGCCGCTGTAAATCAATAAATGCTTCGGACGAGATCTCATGCTCGCCAAACTGGAATGTAGTTTTGTTCAACCCCTTTTGCGATAGCTGGGATACAACGGCTGTGGGTTAAAACTGGGCAGCGTGGCTTGAAAAGAACCCACAGCATTATTTTAATATTGGCTGAGCGACTGGGCTTAACTCATTCATCTAAATCAACCACAGAGTTGATTAAGAATGATTCTTCACGCTGGATTTTCCAGCCTTGTCAGCCTCTAAACACTGCTGATGCTGCCGAGTTGGGTAATGAAACGTCTGCAAGCAAAACACAACCCCGGAGAGCACCAGGGACTCCACAGTCCAAACTTGAGCTGCAGAGATTCTCTTCTATCGGTTCTAAATGTGCTTTTCAGCCCCCACAGTTCTGAGTGACAGCTGCAATGTGCTGGCTGGGGGGTTCTGGGAACTGAAGAACTGAAGAATATCTGAAAATTAACAAAGTGACTTGGATATGTTGCAAACTTTCAATTTATAAAGTGTAATTTACATTGGGGTGCGATGCATCCTAACTGTAGCCTAAACAAACCATGCTTGGCATAGCATGTAAACCTTGCCATTCACTCCACGTATTTTATACACCTTATCATCAATTATGTAGGAAGAAAATTGAACTTCCCAAGTTCTGGAGTCGGGCATTCACTTTTAATCTCACCCACTCATTCACCAGTCCTTCTTCTACACGCCATAAATAATTCTCACCCCAAAGGTGGCCAAGATTTTTTGAGGCTATCAGGTTAAATTGACTCAGGGGGAAAGTAAAATCCTGGTTTCCCTTCGAGATCAAGTTTGCGCTTTTGAATTTCACTTCTGAAAATCCCCCGTCGGTCAGGTTCTCTGTGAACTGCAGCGCGCAAAGGGGGGCTCTGCAACGCAGCGCAACTCGGGCGGCTTCCGTGCCTGCGTCCGGCGTCTGGACACGAGTGCGAGAGATGCGGAGGCGTCGCAAGGCGCCGCTTCGCTACGTTTGGGTCCCTGCGATTGGCAGTGGGGCGACGGCGCGCATCCAGAAGTTCGGAAGGACAGCGTGAGAGGCAAGAGGGATCGTCCCTCTGCAGCTACTTTTCAGGACAAGGTGGGCATCCCCTGGGGTGGGGGAACTCCTGAGACGGCCGGGCACCTCAGGCACATCCTTCGTACCTCACCTCCAGGAAGGAGGATTGAGAGGGATCCAACCAACCCAGGACTCAGCTCAGGGCAACTTCATGCTTCCCTGGTTGGGCGCAGTGGGGTGGGAGAGTCAGGACCCCAACGCGTCCTGACTTTCTGTCGACGCTCTTTTGAAGACCAACTTGACCTTACCTGCGGCTGAGCTTGCTGTGAGGATCCCCCAAAGAGGAAGAGCGAGCCACATCTCTGTATGTCCGGGGGAGGTTAAAAGAACAAAAAGCACAACACAAAGTCAGGTTCCTGCGTGGGGTGAAGCGGATGCTCTTGACTCGTTGCGCACAGCAAGAGTCTAACCCTGCGCTTTTGGTTGGCTTCGTAGGGCATGTGGTCCCCGTGTTAGATGTGAAGCCCGTCACCTTCCCGGTGTCGCTGAACTACCATTCCCATCTCCCGTCACCGCTGGTCGTATCTGGCGAGGACATGTGGGAGTTGTACTGAGCCACATGTCCGACCCGTGCTCACAATAAGAGGACGAAAGGGGTGTTACGTGACGCATCCTCTCTACCCCGTTCTCCCTCCAACATTCCTGTTGTGGTAGGAACACATCCACTCTTGTCCCTTTTGCTTTTTCTTGCCTATTCCCAACAGCTGCGAGCGATACAGGCAGTCCTCAACTTACGACTGGTCAGTCCACGACTATTCAAAGTTCCAACGGACCCCACAAAAGCTCCTTATGACCCGTTTCCAATGTTACAATGGTTGTACTCCTCCCACGGTCATCGGATGACATTTTGGGGGCTTGGCAACCAGCTCACCTTTACACTGTTTACACGGTCACATGACTGTCATTTGTGATTTTTTTTTTTGGCCGGTTTATTTTTGGTTTCTGACCAAAAAACCCCACTGGGGAAAACTGGTTCGCTAATGAATGACCACCATTAAAAATGTCACAACAATCCAGTCAGGTCACATGATGTCTTGACTTACAACCTCAACAACTTATAACTGTAATTATGGACTCAGTTATGGTTGTAAATCGAGGACTACCTTTGGGATTAGTCCTTTTCTGTCCTGAGGACCCTCCTGAGCCCTTGGCCCCTCTTCTCAGCAGTCATCCACAACTCAACAGGTAAACTCTCCCCAAATCACTGCACTGCCCGTAAAATAAAATACATCACGGGCTACTCTGCTCGGATCCCTTAGATCTCCTATTCAGTAGAGCAGCTTTGCCAAATCCCAACAACTGCAACTTTCAACGGCAGCAAAGAGAAAATAATCAAAAATAAATTGGCAGAAGTAAAATTAGAGGGGGGGACCTTTGGAATTTCAAAGGACGGGAGTAAAGATTCCCGTTGCAGTGGAGCAAAATCCCGACGTAGAAGCAGTGTCCGTCTGAACGCAATGCATGTCTGAAAAAAGACGGGTGAGATCTGGCAGAAGGTGGAGGGTGGGACAGCAGCCACCGGAACAGCTGGAGAGGAAGGCATTCTGCATGGAGGAGGAGGGGAGGGAGAACCAGAACAGCCAGGTGGAAAGGGAAGAGGCTGGGGAGGAGAGCAAAGCCAGCTTGGAACAGCCGGGGCTGGGCCCACCGTCTCACATTCCGAAATGACCCTGCTGACCCCGGAGGGGGAGCACAAAGGCCAGTTACCGTGGCATGAAATGTTTGCCGTGCTGCAAACCTTCTGCAATGTTTACAGACGATAGATAACCTGTGTCCACGGTGCTCAGGGATGTCGCAACAGGCTTCTCTTCTGCCAGCTGTTGCCCACCAGGCAATTTCCAGTGTGCAAATGCCGACAGGGCAGACCGTGCTTAGCCAGGACGAATGGGGAGGGGGCGGGGGTGGAATCAGCATTGTCGGAATAGAAAGCAGCCCAGTTCACAAGCTTGAGCTGGCGAGTACCCCAGGCACCGTACGGTCTAGGGTGCTTTTATGGAAAACAAACGAGATGTGCAACAACAACAACAACAAAAATGCAACGTATTCCCCCAGTGAACCAGAATAAAATTGTTTTCTCATCCTGCAACAGGAGTTGCAGCGCTCCGTTTGCAGGGCAAGGTCATCCAGCCAAAGCAGGAATACTGTACTTGGGCTATGAGCTAAACTCTCTCCCTGCAAATCTGAGTTCCCAGCGAGGAGGAAGAGAAAGAAACACTGAAAGAGAAGAGCCAACCGTGTTTCTCGGCTTCTCTTCTTCAAGGCACATCCAACAGCAAGGATATTTTTAGATGTATCCAAAAACAAAAAGCAACTGAACAAACTTTTGCTGCAGAGCACGTTAACCCCTCCCTCGAGACCCACCCTTCTTGACTTTGAGCTAGACCTCAAGCTGGAAAGGAAGGAGGGGGGAAAAAAGGAAGCCTCCGTATTTCTCACAGTCGTCGCCACATTGACAATCTACGGTTTGTCCAGGTTCTGATTTACCGAGGCCCCATAATGACCATAAGCAACAGGAACGCACAGCACTGGGCGTCTCTCGAGAGTCTGCAGGGTCCTAACCGAGAGGCACCGATCCAAATAATACTTTTAAAAGGTTTGGTGGCGAATCCATTTCGCCGGAAGATGCATCTGTCGTCTTCCGTAGGTCCAGGTATGCCGTGTCTCCTGTCCCTTCCTCCTATTCCAGGTCTGTATCACGCTGCAAGCCAGCTTTTCCAATAAACATCCTTTTGGCTAACAGGCTTGGCTTCTATTGCTGATCAACAGGAAAGGAAACAGGAACATTCCCGTCCTTTGGCTCACTTGTGGCCTGAAAGATATTTCACCACAAACAGAAAACAGGCAAATATTTCTCTGTGCAAGAAGCAGTTGCCTTACGGATTCAGGGCTCCGAGCCTCCTGCTCCGAGTTAGATAATATTTTCCTTCTCAAAATGGATGGAAAAAGAAATGTGACATTCTATTTTCCCTGGAATTCAGATCACCTCTCTTTTTTCTCCCATCATGAGGTCAAAAATAGGAAGATTTTTCTAGGACACAAATCCAGTACGACTTGCTAATCTCTAGCTGGACCAAAAGCAGAGCCTGGGTTCAATCATCATCTTAATCCTGACTGTGGTCTGCAAAATAAGAATCAAATGATTGTATCTGCAAGCTGTTGCATATGTTCCTAAAGGGTTTTTTTTTCAACAAAGGTGACTGGATAGTAAATTTATTAATTCTATTTCATTCTAATGGAGTGTTGGTGTAAATGAAATCATTTCAAGTATTCATCCTGGTCCTGTCCACTCCTTTCTCCATCACCTGTTGGCTTATCACTCAAAGGCTTGGGTGACTGTTGCTCTGGAAAATCTGAGTTGAAAATCTGATAATCAGGACCCACAAGCCACGATGGCCAAGTTTATACAACATGTTCCACAACACCAAACAAACCACATAATGCTTAGTGTGAAGAGTGCCTCCAACCTTCAGCAAAGCAATACCTTGTGGTTCCCAGAAACTGAAGGCAACGCACAGTCAGGATCAATAAGTGCTAACAGATTTCTCTCTGCCTGAATCAGCATCATCACCATTTTTAAAAGCCATCTTTCTTTTAAGCCATCTTTCTCAGTCGCTGTTACCATATAAAAGTGTGCTGAGTGTCAGAGGTTGCTTATCTGCTGTGTCTGAAAATGCTTTATATGGATCATATGTATTCGTGTGCATTTGAGTGTGAGAAAGATGAGAGGGGGAGGGCGAGTTTGTTCCAAAATTGGGGAAGAATCAGCATGCAATTGAAGCTTTTTGACATTTATCAAATCTGGGCCTCTCCAGTCAGATAGAGATCCAAAGCAGTCTAGTTTAATGAATTCATCCTCCTCCTTGGTGCCTTCACTGTAGGACAGATGGAGGAAAACTGGCTAACAGCAGATTTCTGACGCACTGCTGAATTTATAGTTGCTGGCATCATTTTGGAACAGTGTGTGTGTGTGTGTGTTTCTTCTTGTTTCTTAATCCTTGTTTGTTTCTACCACTCTGTGCCTCAATTTCCCTTTTGTTCAACAAGAACGCCTCCATCCCAAAAGGGATCCCATTTCTTGGGTGGCTTGGCTACGGAAGAAAAGGAGATCTTGTCCAGCAGGGCTAGCTCTCCCATTAGCCAAACCAAAGCCTTCTCCAGCATGTCCTGGTGGTCCACAATTGGACATCACTGATTAAAATAACCTTTGGTTTGCCACACAATGGTGCAGGGCCAAGGCAGCAAATCTCAAACTCTGAACTAAAATTCATGGAGAGCAAAAAAAATGTACAGTCAGAATCAATTTATCAGTCCTAGCATTTATATCTCACAGGCTATCTGGACTTGAATCTCTTGGCTCAGATTAAGAAGCCAAGAAATTCTTAAGCTAGGACTTATATCAGGCTCTTCTCCATCCGTCACTTGAACTTGAGCATTATAGCGCAACCAGCATTAAGTTCCACAGAAACAGTGAAAGCTACTTTCAGCCTGGATTATGATTACATTAACTCATTGTAATTGATTTAATCATGGCTTTTTAACTAAATCCCCATTGACTGGGTTGGCACAATAGCTACACCCAAACCAGCATCCAAGCTTGCTACAATATGTGAATCAAACCTATTTGTTTCTTAAGCTTAAATGTGGTTAGGACAACTGGGAATTCAGAAACTCTTGATGACCTTCTGTATGTTGTAAAATCAGTGGGAATGTGTAGCACCTTTTCAGATTAAGGTTATTAATGAAGTCAGTTTGAGAAAGCGAGCTGCAGTTCACCAAAGCTTATGCTTTTTAATAAAATGGCTAGTCTGAAAAAATGCTACTGGACCCCTGATTTTCAGACACTGTAGATTAACTCAGCACTCCTACAATGTCTAGGAGATCTACAATGTGAGCAGTTGATCCAATTCTTTTTTCCTTTCTCAGACCACCAACTCAGCTACAACAGCTGTGCAATCCTACTATTTTTTGACACATGCATCCTGACTCCCTTCCTAGGCGATGTCCTGTCCCAACAGTAGTGCCAGAGGTGCTGTGGTGTCACTTTTCCCAATCTCAGGCCCCCATTTTAGCTTCCCACCCTGCGTGGACCCATATACTTACCCTTTGATGCCTGCCCCACCAAGACTCTCTCAGATATTTCAGAGGAAACAATCAACAGCTTATAGGAAATCCAGAGAAAAGAAAGGCACTAGCTTGTGGCACAGAGAGAGAGAGAGATCAGAGGAGCTAAATTTGTCTGCTTTGGCTTTGGGACAGATGAAAGAGGGGGACAGAGCAAGGGCTGCTAACAGAACCTGCGAAGGACCAAACAAACAAGCCACGCCCAGGCAATAAGTGGAAGAAAGCAATGGGGGGGAAGGAATTGGGAAGGGCTGTTCTATGCAACCACCACCCACCTCAATAATGCAGCCTTGGAGATTACTCTCTGCAAGATATGGCTAATGATGACTAATGGCTGTTTTTAATTAGCTGAAAGTCATATCCATGGCAGTCACTCCTGATTCAGTAGCTTCTGAAAAGGAAAAGCAGGTGAGAAGGAAGGAAGGAAGGAAGGAAGGAAGGAAGGAAGGAAGGAAGGAAGGAAGGAAGGAAGGAAGG
>JANHZU010006500.1:20560-34276 GCA_032468055.1 Acrochordus granulatus | reverse complement strand
TCCTACGCAATTAGCAGGTTTAGAAATGCTTTCTTCACTGAAAGATGCATCATTTTAACGACCCTCTTTTTAAAGATTAAGCTGCATTGTCTCAACTCACTTTTCTGCCAATAAAAACCGGTAGCCAGGCTGTGCCTAACAGCCAAGAAATGACATAAAACAAACTCTGCACAAGCAAAAATAACAGTCATCTGAAGGGCTGACAAACACAACATGGCTAAACTCTTGATGACTAATGCCCAGTTTGTGAGGTGCAGGAACATTTGATCCATGGAAAGTATTTGAACAGTGGAAGGGACATCCACATAGATGACAATGACAGTGACACCTTTGAATCAGTTTTGACTTCTGGCAACTGCCTGGACTAGTCCCTGCATTTTTTTGGCAACGCTTTCAAAAGTGGTTTGCCCTGGCATTTTTCCCAGGGCTGAGAGAGAGTGACTAGACCAAGGTCACCCGGCTGGATTCACGCCGAAGGCACAACGAAAGCTTGTAAGTTTCCTGGTTTCTAGCCCAGTGCCTTAAGCACTGCACCAGATCGGGTCTTATCCAGCCTATCACTCCGTTGCGTTTATTAAAATATTTATATGTTGCTTCTTATTGATTCCTTTGAAAATCCAGAAACAGTTTACAGCACCGTAAAAGAAAAACAAGAAGACAGGTAACAGGACCAAGAGATGTTGCAGGTGCATGGGACAACGTCTGCAGGGACTTTAAGGTGCCATATGTTTTGTCTGCGTAATGACCATCCCGGACAATAATCCGATGCATACAGACATACCCAGCACAAGGGTCCCTTTCGGAGTAATCACAGCAAAGGAGTAAAGAACAGCAACCTAAAGGGAAATCTACTTTCGTCTTCTTTAACGCACTACGTTTTGCTCTTTAAAACGATTGCCTTTCCTTTCGGATCTCAGCTTCATCCAATCACACCTTGGTTGACCTTCCCCTTCCTCTTCGCCATCATAAATTTAGTTCACAGTCCGTTGAGTTTTGTGTCGTGTTTGACCAGGCCACCTCAACTTACTTCTTTCAGACTGGATAGTCACTCTGTATTCAATATGCATTCATTTAGCACCCCTTCATTCTTGACCCCAGCTCTTCCTGGTTGACCACACATACCTAAGTACAGTTAGTCCTCATCGTATGACCATAATTAGATCCAGATTTTCCATTGCTAAGCAGGACATTTGTTAAGTGAGTCGCGCTCGATGTTATGAGCTTTTTTGCTACAACCGTTAAGCACATTATTGCGGTTGTTCAGTAAATCAAGCGGTCATTGGGTGACGCCAGCTTCTCCATTGACTTTGCTTATCGCAAGCTGGCTGGGATGGTCGCAAACGGCAATCACATGACCCCGGGATGCTGCAATAATCATAAATACCTGCTGATTGCCAAGCATCCAAATTTTCATCACGTGACTGTGGAGATGCTGCAACAGTCATAAGTGTGAGGACCGGTTGTAAGTCGCTTTTTTCAGTGCTGTTGTAACTTAGAACAGTTGCTAAATGAGTGGCTGTAAATCGAAGACTAGTTGTGTTCAATTTTTACTGCATCTTACTGTGCTTCTTCTGACATTGCCAACCTTCGTTTCCATAGGACGAAGTGGGCAGAAACACACCTTTCTACACAGAGATTTTTGTTTCTTCTGAGGAACATTCATTCCTCGCAAGTCACCATTCTCTACCTGCTACTTTTCACTCACAATCGGCGTGTCTGAATGTTTTCCTATTCCTCCACGTGTCCATATTCGTTCAGAAATTTTATAATTCAGCCCTGTTCATTTTATCACATGCTTTCTCTAAATCAAACCGTGGCCAATAAACTTCCTGTCTCACGCTCATGCATTTTTAAATGAGCTGCTGATTAACTAAACCCGTTGACTGGCATAAAGGTGCACTTCATTTCAAAAATTTGTCATTTTTCAAAAATTCAAAAACAGTCATTTCTCATATCCCATCAATGAGAAGTCTGCCCAACATCTTCCAGGCATGCTTCAAAAACTAATCCCTGTGGAATTTTTGCATCCACTATTACTACATTTCCCTTTGTATAGCAAATAATGCGGCATTCGTCCCATCGCTAGGCACCCTGGTAGTCTTCATACGCACATTCAACAAACCGCGCATACTCTCTGCAAGGGAACCACATCCATGTTGGCCAGCCAAAATGGAGGTTCACTCCTAACACATGTCCTCTGACGATGTGAACAAGGCTGAGGCCGATCTTAATCCCCCACCTTTACTTAATCCTATCAGATCTAAAGAAGCTATTCATCTCCTAAAGCAAAGCCCCCTTAATCTTGTCCAACCAGAAGAAAAGGATTATTGCTCATCAGATGAAATCATCCAAAAATCAGCAAGGATTCGGTCTCCCTGGGAAATGCTTCCAAATATTATCTTCCTTCCCAGGATTCTAAAGAATGCCTCTTTGCAGAATAGCAGATGTTGCATATTTCTGTGAAGACCACCTCCCTTGCTTTCTACCGTCATAAAGTAAGTTGAGCCAAGAGAGAGTAACCAGCCCCAAGTCACCCATTATGTTTCCATGACTGAGGGTGAACCTGAACCCAGGTCTTCCCAGTCCTACTCCAACCCCTTAATTATTTCATTGTATTGGGTCTCATTTTTCATTTGGGGAGAGCTGTGGGATGTAATCACACGTAATCCGAGCAAGACTAATGCTTGGGTTTTCCAAGATTTTTAGGTCAAGCCCAATTTTTTTGACAACAACCTTAATGGGTAATTTGTTCATCCAGATCATCTCTGCATCTATTCGCTTTCTTTCTTTTTCTTATTTTGCTGACTGACTTAATAGTGGAGAAAAAATACATAAAAATCACGAATAATTGAAACTAGCCCACTGGAAACTCTATAAATGTATTTTTATTTACTTAATTTGTACCTTTCTCGCCACTCAACCCCGCACTATACCTATTTCTTCCAGAAATGGAATTAAAATAATGGATTTGACTTTCCTTCCTTCTTTCGAACTTCACTGCTTGAGCAGTGATTTTTTTTCTGTTACTTCTGCAATTCAGCCTTTGTGCTGTTATTGAAAAAAATATATTATTTCCACTCTTCAAGTTTCTAATTATTTCTGGCTATGTATCTTAGCTCTAGCTTTTCTGCTTAATCTCTAATTCTCCTCTCTTATTTCACTATATTAAAAAAGTCTATGGCAGCCTTCCTCAGCAGATCTCCCTCCCAATAAGTTGGATCTCGATTTCCATATGTGCAGGTTAGGAAATAAGGAGGCTGAAGTTCAGAACATCTGGAGGGCCGCAGGTTGAAGAACAGTTTAATTTTTAGGAAAGAAATTGCATATGTATACACACACACACATATACACACACATATACATATATACAATTGCATATATACACACACACACACACACACACACAAAATGCCATCCTCTCATTTCATCCTCTTAGATATCACAGTAATAAATTCTTGTACTTTGTAAAAAAAACTTGGATATACAGTATATTGGTAACTAGGCTTATTTCTGTCGTGGCTTGTAGTGGAGTAAAAAAACTAACATTTATGAATTTAAACATTTATGGTCTTAAATTTCTTTCAAATTACAAATTGGTCCTTGTCTGTCATTGATCATTCTAACTACCTTTTCAGTGGGTCAGTTCTAAATCAATCTAAACCAGTTTCCAGCAGTAACTAATGAGATTTTGGATGCCATTGAGATAGGATCTGGGAATCCAACAAATAGGCTCTTTCTGAACAAAACACATAAGATGGCCTACAAACTCAGCCAATGTGTGTTACCAGATTTTGAAGAAAGTGACATTGCGTACTTGATCAAGAGAGAGAGAAGAAGAAGCCATAAGTCAGGAAGAAGAGTTCCCATAAGGCCACTAAATGTAGAATATATAATTACATATCTACATGAGCCATTGAAAGGCCACACTGTTTTTCCCCAATGTGTAATGTTCAGAAGTTTTTCTATAGGGAGGTAACCTACGAAGGTTGTGATCCTTGAATTTGTGTAAATTGCAAAAGGGAATAAGGGGTATCCCATACAATTCTTGCGGTAGATTCCCTGATAATTTGTGCCCATTTGTGCCTGAATATAAAAGAAGAATAGCAAGCTTCTAATGACAGGTGTTGTGAGTTTTTATATGCAACTGAATCACATAATCCTGCGCCTCATTGTTATAAATGCAAAAAAAATGACCCACACATCTGATTAGCACGTCCATCTCTTAACAACTAAAGCTCATTACCCAAAACTCGAACTCCATCCCTATTCATGAGATCTCATTATTCTTGTTATTTCCTAAAGAGATCGCTTTCACTGCATTCCTTTTTGGGATACTTCTTTTACCTGCTTTCAGATATTCTACTTCTGAAATATGCTGGAATCCCTAGACGGTATTTCTCCACCTTGGCAACTTTAAGACGTGTGGACTTCAACTCCCAGAATTCCCCAGCCAGCATGTATCCACTCTGCTCTAGACTGAATACTTGACATGTTTAATCAATTAATGGTTTGATGAAGCTGCATTTCCTGACTTGAGTAGGATTCCCTGCAAAGTTGATAGACCTAAAATTGTCCTGCTGATTGATGAATGCATGAGCTTTCATCAGTTGGCATCTTAAATAGGTAATGCACAACTCTTCGATCTGTCCATTTCATGGTCTGTGATTAAACCACACATTTTCTCAGTGAGCTACAAATCATAATGGCTCCATTGGCCCAGCATGCTAAACTTGATTAGTTTTAATCTTGAGTTGGTCTTTTTAATGCCTTTGCATGTTGTTCAGACTCAGTTCTTTGGATGAGTTTAAGGGTATTTTGCAAAGTGCTAAATGGATTAATTCAGTAACCAAGTAAATTCCCATGTTTATGGATTTCAGGATGGGCTGTGCTAGTTCATTGCTCTCGTTTGTGAATTAGCATTCCTGGGAGCATCAGCATTTATAGGCTCCTCATGTGGCATGCATAATATGTGCTCATCCTGTGAAGGAGGGCTTTAGTGTATCTGCGTATGAACATGTGCCTGTTTTTGAACTAGTAAAGCTCTGTAGTTGCCCATTGTGCTGGGAAGAATGCTGGTGAAAAAAAATGCCTTCTTTCCCATTTGCAACCTAGGAAACAGTCAGCGCCAAGCAATAGCGGCTAATGTCTTTTTTTACCAATGAGCTGCCTGCTCATCTTGGGCATTTTGGGCCTGGAAGCCTCCTAATCCCATGTGTATATTTAGATGGGACCTGATTTAAAAATAGAGAAAGACGTTCACTCAAGACGTTCTTTGTTTTCCCATCATTGCTCCAAAGCTGATCTCTGAGGTTGAAAAACTGATTTTTTTAAAAGTCTGTATGACCTCTGACTCATTGCTAGTCCAAGGGAAATTTGAGGCAGGAAACAATTAGAACATTTCTACAGTCTGAGTTTAATGGTCTGCTTTAAAAGTAAAAATGCTCAAATGAACATCTGTAAATATTTTTAGCCAAGTCAGTTGCTGCTTGACAATAAAGGGGGAACATGAGATGATGATGATGACAGTGATGATGAGAAGAAACCTGGCAAGCTGTACCAACTTTAGTGGGCTGTGATTCACATCCTCTTATCTCAGGCTTTCTTACTGGGGTGCTGCTTTCCATACCACTAGGCCTCATAGCTGTCAGGCCCTTGACCTGCATTCTAATTATCCTCCCCTGGTTGCAGAAAGAGTTGTGGGGAGCTGTATAGGCATTACATCAGATCAGTTGTGTCCAACATTGGCAGCTTTAAGGTGTGTGGACTTCAACTCCCAGAATTCCTCAGCCAGCTTGGCAATTTTAAGACTGCCAAGTTTTGAACCCCTGAATTAGAATTTACCTCTTGCCAGCTAATCCATGTTTTGCTTGGCCATCCCCAACAAATATTGCAAGACTTGATGCCCTCAAAGCCTCCCTAACACTGGCTCCTCTTTAGCCAGCAGCCTAACCCCCCTCCCAGCCTTTTGCTTCCCTGACCCTAGCTTAGGGAGTCTTCTTCTCCCATCCTGCAACACTGGTTGTCTGGTTGTCATTCTTTACAGATGTAGTGTTTGCTTTAGGAACCCAATAAGTGTCTGTTTCTTTTTATATTTCTTTCACCTAACCAGCCTGTCTGCTTATTCCCCAACCTTCTCTCTTTCTAGACTTATCACTTACAACTCCTTGGAACTGATTGCAGATGATGCTTTTGTGGGACTTGTACACCTGGAATATCTGTAAGTGTCTGGGTTTGGGAAAAAGAAGGAACTACATCAGTGAGGGCCAAGATGGGTTAACATCAGGAACTTGCCAAGGCTCAGTGTCTCAAACAAGAACAGGACAGCATGGCCCCTTCGAGCGTGATGGAACAGCAACCCTCATTCATTAATTCCAGTAAGGGCTATAGCAAGGGTTGATAGATCGCAGTCTGCCAACATCTGGACTGCTATATATTGCAGATAAGAGGCAGATACTATCGCTCACCATAAGATGGGCTTGTAGGGTTTAAGCAATTGATTTGTATCTATGAAACTATACAGAGAAACTGCTGGAATTATACATAAGACTAAAAGTCCCCAGCAGGAGATATATTTAGAATAAGATGTGCAGTCAGCTAATTCTGAAAAACCTCTTAGTTTATTTGTGAAACTTTCATTCCAACATCTGGAAGGTAATTCATTGCTCATCCCAGATTTATAGCCAGTTTGCTTTTGGTTTTGCATGTTTCTTTATTTTTTAGATTAAGAAGCTGCTTTTCCTCCAGAGCAAAAGGCAATGTTGCATAGCACTGGCCCTTCCCCCTCTCAAGGCTGAATTGAGAAAGCTTGGCTGGCCAAAATCACTCCATGAGCTGAGGATGGACATTAGTGCAGTGTCTTAACCACTGCCCCATCCCTTTTGCTCTTTCCCTGAAATTTACAAGGACTTCTCCTACTTGTCAGGTTCATTGAACAAAACAGATTGGAAGCCATCTCCAAGAATGCCTTCAGAGGTCTGAAGAACCTTCTCCATCTGTAAGTACTTTGTGGACACCTTCCCACTTCTTGTTTGGACTTGGAGTTCTGATACAGTTTGCCACATAAGCTCTCTTACGATGTATTTATTATATTTTGTATCCAAGCCTTATTTTTGGTAAACTCAAGGCAGCATACAAGCTCAGAGAGCCCGAAGAGCTCCACAGTTCAATCCTGAACCGCAGATATTCTCTTCTATTGGGATTCCTTCATTTGCCATCATGACACAGACAGCATGTTCCGAAACCTGCCGATTCCCCTTAATTATTGTTTTTCTTTTCCATTCCTACAGGAATTTAGCCAACAACAACTTGCAGACCTTACCAAGACACCTCTTCCGAGGCCTGGATTCTTTGACTTCAGTGTAAGTTGTGGGTCCAGAAAAAGAAACAGGAATGTGATTTTGGGTAGAGGACGTTACTCAGCCTCCCTTCCACTGCTGGTCAGGAGCATGATCAAAGGACATAGATAATCCAAACAAATGGATGAATATTTCACACCACAGATGGTTGGAGATTATATGTCAGCTGCTCACTGGCTCATAGATGGCTTGGAACACAACTCCCCATCTCCAAAAGGAGCATAAGAATAGTAGTTGGTTATACCTGGAGAGTACTAGGTTGGAAAAAGTTGATACCTAATCTCAGTTCATGCATCCTGTTGGAAAGGAATAAAATATAAGAGTTTTGCTGCTATGGTGCTTGGTACAATGACCTTCATTATTTAAAACCAAGAATAATTTTTAACATCTAGGTTAAAATTACATGCTTGTCATGAAAGAGGTGGATTTGGAGACAAAAGAATTAGAAGTGTAGCCCCAAAATGTATCTTTTGCAAGTGTTTATACTAGGTTGATTTAACAAAGATTTTTACAAAGAAAATAGAAGCCCGTCAAAAATTTTATCATCAGATTTTGATGGACCAACCTGAAGAGGGTTGCCCATAATTTGAGGGTTGTGCATTTCCCATTTTTGGCTTGGAGGAGGAAGACAAGTCAATTGTGGCAAGAAAGAGATGGGCTGATAAAAAAATTAACCAACCTCTCTCCCAATTACCATGGAAAGTCATTCACTCCCCCCACCACACACACAAAAAACGGTGTGAAGCTGGTCCTGGGTGAATGTTTTTCAGTCACCCTTCCCTTCTGGTGGTCACCAACCAACTTCTTTCTCAACAGGGACTTGCGGGGAAATGCTTTCCACTGTGACTGTAAGCTGAAATGGCTGGTGGAATGGTTGAGCCACACCAACGCCTTGGTGGAACCTATCGAGTGCCACTCGCCAGCTGAGCTGAACCGCACCAGTCTCAGCGAACTGCGCCCTGGAGGGTTCAGTTGCATTACTACTGGTATGTTATCCTTCATCCTTTGAGTTCCTCCAGCGAGGAAGGACTGCTAGCTCTACATGAGACAAAAGGCAGGGAGCTGCCTCAAGTGTTACTATCCTGGAAGTGTCAGCCAAATGGGTTAGCTATCTGCTTTGTTTTAATTGTAGTTTTCCTAATGGTGAGAAGAGGGATATTTGTTGGACATTTTTTCTCTTATCTTTCAATGTATGTTGGCATTATTATGATTAAAGGACATTTTCTGTGTCAGGTACTCAAAAAGACTTTGGTGGACATTGGGTTCTAGGTCTTTAGATTTGCAGGGAGAGGTTCTATCGACAATAGCCAGATGTCTTAGACTGACTCCACTCTCCTTAGGGAATTTATAGCCATGGAAATGGATGAGGTTTGAATTAACCTCATATCGGACAAATAGAAAGTTTATACAGTGGTTTGTGATGTGTGGATACTTATCTACTGTCTTAGCTCCTATCTCACTAAGGAACATGGCAATTCTAATCTAAACCAGTGGCATCCTTCGGATGTGTTGGGGAAGCCTAGGGATTCTCGGAGTTGAAGTCCCATGCAAGTACAATTTGTGGCCAACAGAATGGGGAAATTTGATGTAGATGGAGGTTGCTTAGGTTGAGGTCTTTGTCTCAGAAGTCTTGCTTTACCTTCCAAATGGGTTGATTCTGCTGAAGTTGGTGTTGTCTTAAATTCACAATATACCCACTTTAATTGAAACAATTTTGGATTTTTTGAATGACATGCTGAGGAGTGGATCTTTAGGAAATGTGGTCTTGTCCTTGTGATCTGATCTGTTCCATGGGATATAATATATTGTGCTGATGGTCATTATCTTCAGAGTCTTCCAGAGAGGACTTCCAAGTAGGAGGATGTGGGAAAGGTCTGTGCAAGGATGATTTATCACAATGGTCACATGCAACATTTATTTCTGAGATCTTCTTCTCTTGAATGCTGAATGCCGATGGTTGGTAGTGGACAATAACTTAAGTGTTTTCATAATTGACTGGTGAGCATCTCACAGACATCTGGTTGTCAATGTTGGAAGCAAGCTTCTAGATTAGGTGGACTCTTGGATCTTCACTGGACAACTGAAAGCTCAATTTGGCTTTTGAGGAGCATGCTGGGGGATGCAGTTCCAAGAAGCGGGAAGGGCCAGGACAAAACCTAAATTTGGCTCTTTGTTGCATTAAAAATTGCAATTCAGTAGCAGCTTCAGGGCAGGCTTGAAGGCACATCTGAATTTTGCAAGGCCTAGCCGTTAAGACGCTGGGCTTGTCAGCTGGAAGGTTGGCAACCCGAGTTCAAGACCCAGGCGCCACGTAACGGAGTGAACAACCATTGTTCGCTCCAGCTCCTGCCATCCCAGCACTTTGCAGGCTTGCAAAATTCAAGTAGATAAAAAGGTACCACCTTCAGAGGGAAAGGTAAGGGCGTCCTTGTGCCTTGGCATATAGTCATCCCGGCCGCATGACCACAGAAGCGTCTTCGGACAACACTGGCTCTTCAGCCATGAAACAGAGATGAGCACCGCCCCCTAGAGTTGGACACAACTGAAAGGTGAAACCTTTACCTTCTTACATGGCAGGCTTGCAGATTCTCCCCCTTAATCCTGATCCAGCAAGATTCATAATGGTAAATCAGCCATGGGGAAAAGCAAAATAAAACAGAGTGAGCAAATGAAGATGTCCTGCGTGAAAAACAGCATCACCCCTTGCAGAAATGCATTGATGGATTAATTGCATTCCAGGCTACCGACTGAGCTTCCCTTTCTGAATAGCTGAAGGCCACAGAGGGTTGCACGATTCCTCCCCTGATCTAATGCTAATTTCCACCTTCCTCCCTACAGAACTTGTTCTCTTTGATACTTTGCCAGAGCAGTCCCTTTCAATTGAAACATTCATTTACCACGGAGAAGAAAATTTGGTGATCGCGCAGCCCTTTACTGGACGTTGCAACTTCTTGGAATGGGACCACGTGGCTGGAAAATTTCACAGCTATGCCACTATCAATGGTAAGAAACCCAGAAACACACAACGCAATCGCTTTTCTCCTGCAGCATTACCGGGTGAAGACGTTGCCATTCAGAAAACATTCAGCAGCCAGCCCCGAGCTCTGTCACATAATGAATCAGGAGCTGCCTCCTCTACCCTTCCCTGCCCATCAGCTTTCTTCTTCTTTGTAGATCTTTTAAGCCGTGGCCTGGATTTGGCTCCAAATCTCCCCTTGACACCCCCAGAGCTTCACCGCACTAATGCCACTTGATAGCAAAATGGGGGCGGGCGGGGGGAAGCACAAGTTCCCACTGAGGTTAGGGCAGAAAAAACCACATTACAGTGTTGGAAGAGTTAATCACACCTCAATAACAAAAAGATGCCTCTGTGAATTGTCTTAAAACTGAGTAAGGTAGGGAGGAAATAGAATACCAAATACAGTTTACTTGGATGACATGGCATTCTCGTCTCCTCTTCTGTCCAAAAGTATTGAGAGAATCACCGCTGGGATTTGTACTCTTGTCACAAGACAATTAATGTAACTAACTAATGATAATTAATGATTAGATGACTCTTGCAAGAGGGCTTCATCTTTCAGAGACTTCATCTTTCTACTTCTCAGGCTCTTCCACAGTGGTCTGCAAACCCTTGGTAATTGAGGGTGAACTCTTTGTGGTTGTAGCTCAGCTGTTCAGAGGGTCCCACATCTACAAGCGACATGAAGCTACTGGACAGTTCCTGCACACCCAAGTCATTGAGAGCTCACGCATCCGCAAGCCCAATGACATTGAGGTCTTCCGAATGGAGGGAGACTGGTATTTCATCATGGCTGACAGTTCCAAGGCCGGCTCTACCACGTTGTACCGCTGGAACGGTCATGGCTTCTATTCCCACCAGTCCTTGCATTCATGGTACCGTGACACAGATGCTGAATTTCTGGAGATTGCAGGCAAGCCTCACCTCATCTTGGCCAGCAGCTCTCAGCGCCCTGTTGTCTATCAGTGGAACAAGCAGCAATTTGTGCGCCGTACAGACATTCCTGACATGGATGATGTCTATGCTGTCAAGCATTTCAAGGTCAAGGAGGATGTGTACATTTGTCTGACACGGTTCCTTGGTGATTCCAAGGTGAGGTTGGAGGCAGGGCAGGGTGGTCAATACAGTGCCTGCTTCACTGGGGCTACACATGTACCGTGCAAAAGTTTTAGGCCACTGTTAATTTGTTGTGTTAGCAATGATGTAATGGCAATATATAATTCTCAGTCTCTTTATTAGAATACAACCAGAAAATATATGAAATTTGCATGCAGTATTCAAAAATACAGAAAAAAACAGCTTCCATAGGCTAAAGTGGCAAGTATTTAGTACTGACTATTTAATATTGGCTTTTGCCCCAAGAAGCCATTTTGTTCTGAAAATTGTGTTTGTTTAAATTGTGTGTACATATTTCCTCTATTTTCTGTTTGAATCTTAATACGAAGACTGAAAAATAATCATAGATGTTCATTAAACTTGGCTAAAACAAAGCAGGTGATGGCCAAAAACCTTTGCACAGTACTGTACATCGAGCCATAATGTGGTTTGTCCACAATCACCGTAAATGTGGCTCATTTAGCTTAGCATGTTAGGTAAATCCAACCACTGTGGTTTGCATTATCAGAGGTAATATCAGAGCATGGTGTAGGCCTTAGGACGCTAGGGCTTGTTCAAGTAAACTTGATGTAAACTTGTTATGTATACAGCCTATAGGAGAATGTATTTGTGCTTGGTGGAAACTATTGCTTATACATGTATATAGCTTTCTTTTGTCTGCTGCCAATCAAAACATGTCTCAGTGAGAAGCACAAGGTATTAAAATTGATGGTCTAAAGGCCAGATGGATCGAAGAGTGACCTCAAGATGTGATGGAGGTCAACTTTCTTAATTCCCACCCATCATTAAGAAAGTCTACAGTGGTTAAAACTGTTTAACGTATGGAACCAGCTGTTCAGAATACTAAGGTTTCCACCCCACCTCGTTTTTGGAAGACTTGAGTAAAAAAACAACCCTTAGCAATCTCAATTAACCCATAAACCTGGGTTCCTGATTAAGCAAGAACTTGCCTTCGATGGCTTACACACTCTCACTCAAATGTACAGTTCTGTAGCACTTGTAGGCCAAAGCAGAACCTATCTTAGCTTCTGACCAGAGCAGATTTGGTGGCCATTATGCCACGTGTGACTAATTGGAAGCACATAAGCAGAGCAGATGAAGCAATGATAAACTGGATTCACAATAAATAGCAATTAACAATAAAGAGCACCTCCAAGGTCGTCGTCCAAAGATTCAGCTATCTGCAGTTGGTGTGACCACCACTGTGTATCAGTTTAGTTTTATCCCAGCAAGAAGATGGATGCAGATTGTTATGCCTGGTCCTTTCTCGTCAAGCTCAAAGCAGTTTTCCCATTCAAGTGTATCTTCGTCATTTAGGGACAAAGTTGAATCAGACACCTCATTCCCACTGCCAGGTTGGAGGGTGGGGGGAGTTAGGTTATTTATCCAGTGCTCTCTTTGCTGAGTTTAAGGCTTCCAATTAGAAATTCTATAACTTTAATGAGTTCTTACATTAAGTACATTAAGGCTATGCCTTAATGGTTCTTGCTAGATCTGCTTCCAGGGGAGGAGAAAATGCTCAAGCACACAAGTTCAATTTTGGCTCAGTCAAATCTAATTTATTGAGCCAAGATATATCTGAACAAGGGTTTTCTTTTCCAATATGTCATTGGTTAAAGATCAGGTAGATTGCTCGTGAAGAAATAAACGAAATCCCTCTCCTTGGTTGACTCCTGTTTTTCCACTGCCCGGAATAGCGCTGCATCTGGACTCAGTTTTTTCCCTCCCCAAAAGACCCATCTTTACAAGACTTGCTGTGGTCCTAATTGCAGCAGATACTTGTGTATCTGCACACCCTCTTAGTGAAACCATTTTCAAGAAATTGCACTCAAGGCCTGTTCTGCTCCCCACAGGTGATGCACTGGGATGGTTCCATGTTTCGAGATGTCCAGCAGATGCCTTCACGTGGCTCCATGGTTTTCCAGCCGTTGAGCATCGCCGGTTATCGCTATGCCTTTCTCGGCAACGACTACTCCTTCAGCAAAGTCTACCGCTATGACCCCATCACTGGCCTCTTCCAGCACTTCCAGGAGCTCAACACCCAGGCCCCGCGTTCCTTTGCCCACCTCAGTGTTGACAAGCAAGACTTCCTGATTGCCTCCAGCTTCAAGGGCAAGACGCATATTTACCGCCATGTCATCATTGATCTGAGTGCCTGAGGCTGGTGGCAGTGGGGTTGGGGGGCATGGAGGGTAGGAGGCACAAGGGAGAAGAAGCCCAGAAGAC